>JACXGK010001574.1:0-33156 GCA_016801125.1 Novumbra hubbsi | reverse complement strand
GTTGTCCAGTGTAAAAAGACCATGCGCACAATTATTAAAAGAAAAAGCTTTTGAAATGACCTCTCTGAATGTCGTAATATTCTGACCCAATAGACTATTCTTAATTTAAATCTTGTCTTTAAAATGTGTGAAATTTCACTTTCCTACAGGCTAAATTGTCTAGAAAAATGCCTGGTCTCATAGGAACATACAGTATGTCAGTGAACGGTGGCTGTCTGGCTGGGTGACAGGGGATAGTTTGCCCCTCCAGCTCCCCATTACTTCATTAACCAACGTGTCCTGGCTCCAGTAGAACACTCACATTCTCCAGACAGGTGCTGTCCTTGTCCTTGTTGAGGTAGTGGCGCTGCCAGAAGCGCAGCAGGTTGTGGAAGTTGTTGAGCAGGCAGCCGGGGTACCTCTCCGCATACTCCTTCTCTCTGAGGGCGTTGAGGTAAAAGGGCAAGACGCCCCTCCTCCGGGCCAGCATCAACACCACTAGGCTGGTGTTCAGACAGCTCACGTTCTCCTAACATCGTGAAAACGCGACAGACACGGTTACACGGGAAAACGGATACGCAGGCGCGACAAGAAAATTTACAAGAAAATATTAGCTAGGAGCGATGGCACGAGAGCCTGGAGAAGGACAACGGTCTCACCTGTGTAAGTGTCTGCACATTGATGATGTTGACGAGTCTGAAGAGGAAGGTGAGTCTGTTCTCCACGCGGGCCATGTAGGACAACAGACGGCACTCTGAGAGCACCGCCACAACTACAGGGAGACGGATGAGAGAAACGCGAAGCACTAAGAACCAGCCACAGACAAGGCCAGAATAACTGAGGCGAAGCGCCCACCCCACTACCCTAAAGCCACGGCCTACCACCTGAGCCTGCAGTGGTTCTACTGAAACAACCTATGGGCCACTACTAGCGACCTACCTCTCAGGTCCTCAGTCTGACTCTCGAAGCGGTCCAGGGACAGGATGATACAGCGCACCAGCATGTTGGAGTCCACCAGAGAACTGTTGATCTGGGTCATGAACGTCTGGAACTAACAGAGAAAGCAGGGCGTGATACCAACCATGGAAAACGATATACAAATGTGGAGGTAAGGATTGAACCGGCAGACCATTAACTACCGTGGAAAGTTTTAACGTGTGAACCTTGCGAGCCCTCTGGCCTCATCCCTGATATACCTTCTCGTCTGAGTTCACGTATCTGTTGAACTTCTTGAAGGCGTCCATGTTGAACTTCATGAGTTCCCCCAGCAGGTCAAAGTAGCTCTGCAGCACGTCCCTGGACTTACAGCCACTGTCTATGATGCAGAACAGGATGTGCTGGGGGGAGACAAGTCATAGGGATGTTTTAAATGGACACCAAAAGGGTTCCTTTGTGGCTCGCATGGTACTGCATGGTGCTGCAGGGTGCTGCATGGTGCTGCATGGTGCTGCATGGTGCTGCATGGTACTGCATGGTGCTGCATGGTGCTGCATGGTACTGCATGGTACTGCATGGTACAGCATGGTGCTTGGAACGCCAGGCCAATGGGGCAGCCACACACAACATACAAGACTAAGATGTTCTGGATGAAAGCACCTGCTAAATGGCATATGTTGTGTTACGCTTATTAGAATAATATCATGGGTAGGTAAGGCCTTCTGTGACCTGGCAACAGCCATTTTACCTCCAACAGGCCTCTCTTGAGCAGGAACACCTGGTCAGCGTATGAGGTGGCTCCTCTCAGGAAGCTCTCTACTGCCCTTGCCTGCCAGAACCTACACACACACAGACGGACAGGGTTTACTCTTCCGCGTTCTCTGACCGTGGCATGATGCGTCGGTCCACAACTCCAGACGTAACACACACCGAAACGAAGAATCGGCCGGTTCTTTCTTCATGACTGAAATTAGCCGTGTTAGGAGGCCCTTTTTACCATCACAGATTAGATTTCTAAAAATAGAAAGAGAAACAAGACATTAAGGAATGTTGCATTACTGGGATTCTTTAAAAAAACGAAACATTCCACCCCAGCGGCCCAACCCGTTTAATCTCTACCTGTCGGTGTTGACGAGAGCCTCTACCTCAGGAATGTTGGCCTTCAGAGAAATGGCACTGAGCTCATTCAGCTCCTGAGTGTTTAGGAGGAGGTACTTGTTCCTGAGGTGAAACAAAAGATCAGATATGACCCAGATGGCGGACTCCTTCAGCTGATTAAAGACTCCCATCAACTCCCTGGATCGGTTCCCTAGTGTTTTTTAACTAGTTTCAGGTCATTTATGTAAAGGGGTAATATCTGTTTTGGAAAGGTCTAGACATATACGGTCATAAGCAGTATTCATGTTATCCACTTATCATTTGGCTCATCCACCTTCAGACTTCTGATTTACATGCTCAATCTCCTTTAGGTCACAAAAGTCCATAATAATATCTGAGTCGAAATAAGAATTTGACGAGACAATTTCACTGGGCATTTTAATATATGTAAAACAATATTCCCATGCCCAAGGAAATAAGTCATAGCATCTATAAGCTGGTCATACGGTTTCTCCTACACAGTGTTTACTATACTCACTCATGGTGGTCGCTGAAGCTCTGGAGAAGTCGTAAGAACTGAATTTTAAAGGAGATCTCCTGTGGGATTGAGAAGAGGATCAGTGACTGGTACCATGGCAGTGGTGACAATTAGACCCTGACCCAGTCCAAGGCAGATGGATCTCCTTACCGGACTGCAGTCACAGTTCTGGTTCTGACTGTGCAGGATGTGAGTGGAGGCCTGCTTCCTCCAGATCAGCTTGTCAAACAGGTTGTTGAGTCCTGGAATCAGTTTGAACTCTGCCAGCATTCTGTGAACCTATCGAAAAGATAAACGACATGGAGTCCATTTTAAATGAGCGGATGTCACAAAATGCATTGCAGAAGACCAGCCAACCCCCTAACCAACGCAGGGGCACAGTGGTTATAATAAGTCAAAACAGGAAGAACTATCCCCTAGTCGACTGCTGTAGAGTCTAGATGTGTCACCTGGTTCCTCTGGCGGCCCACGAGCAGCACACAGAGCACATAGAGCACCTCCACCTTGAACATGATCTCATGGACGATCTTCATGGACTGGGGCAGACGGTGTCTTAGAGGGCTGGTGGCCAAAGAACTCTCGTCTGACGACTCTGGGGAATGAACAGCGTTTGGGACACATTGATGAAAGCATATTCTGTAAGTGATTAGTGTTTCAGGAACATTTTAATGATGCACTGTACTCACAAGCCCACAAGGCAAGTCAAAAATCAGGCCAAGTGAAACTTCCCATTGAAGAGGTCAGCAAACACATACTAATACAGTATTTATCTCAACTAATTATGGTGCCAACTAATGATGCCAACTGTCGATGCCATCAGTGCCAGGACCACAACCAGTCCAAAATGTACAGCGGTTGGGTTTACTTGGCCACGTTTCCTTTTCTGCAATCCACAGACATCCCCAGACAGTAGCTATTCCAAACAGAAACATTTCCCTTCAGTCTCATCTTCAGCATGCGAAAGGTACGAGTAGTGGTACTAAGTAGTAGGAGTTCTGTCACCGAACGGCCCTCCATAGCCTGAACGCACCCAGACAGACCAGACACCAGCAGGGGCACCACTGGCTTATCGTTCTCCATCTCAGGTAAGGGTCAAGAGTAGACATAGCGGTTCGGCAGGAGCGGGAGGGCTTGTCCATTGGTCTAACCTGTGCTGCTGTGCTCAGCATCCTCGGTTGCCATCTGCATCAGCGCGTCCAGCACCGGGGCATTGTCCAGCCAGGTGTACCAGTCCTGAAGCTCCAGCAGCAGGCTGGACGCTCCCGAGGCCTCCGACACCTTCCTGGTGGCCAGCTTACACAGCCGCTCAATGAAGCCGGGGATGTTCAGCAGGGCCACTGATACACACAGGGGTCAACGCATGACAACATTATCGACAACATTATCACGGAACCCTGAGGAGAGCCAATCCAACCTCTCCTTGTCTTCATTCCATGCTACCACTGGAATAGGAGGAATTCAACAACTACTCTGTCTGGTCTGACGTTGCCTCACCTTGGTTGATTTCGGAGTAGGATGGACAGGGGTTCTCTCTCAGCTGGGCATTCTTGGCCAGCAGTGTGTTCTTGTCATCGTTACCCATGTCCGGCTCAGAGATCGTGACTGACAGGATGCGGCAGAAGTTGGCCAGTTGCTGCTGGTTGAAGCTCTGGACCAAACTGGGCAGGTTGGGGATGTCGTCCAGCTGGATCATCTCCTGGAGCACAGAGGGAGGCACAGCTCGCTTACATTGTGCCTCATTGCCAGCTGGAAGGACTGTGTGTGGGGCCGTTTTTTACCTTCCTGACCCCAAGAATGTCTTCGATCAGTGTGGCTGTTTGCAAAAATGTCTTCTTGTTTGACATGAGCGTAAACAAGAACATGACAAAGTCGTCTCGTGATGCCAGACTTTTAGTGACTGCTTCCATCTGAAAATGAAGGAACGTTCACAATTAGACTGTTCTGAGTACAAGGAAAGTAAAAGGGTAGAGACAGCATCCTGTGCCAGTGTACATTTTCCAGGTATATTATCAAACATGCATACAAGTGCTATTTTACAAAAACATTAATACTTACACAAATACAACAATTGTACAGGACACTTAAACAATCCTTGACAAGGTCATCACTCACTGCAAAGAGAACACACATTTTAAAGTATATTCAGGGCACTTAATTCCTTCCTGAAAATTGCAAAATGATGACCTAGGAATCTTGTAATAAGGTTTACTTTTTGGGACATTTGTCTGTGTGGTGAGGGTGGGCCTCATCAGAATCTCCACTAGTAGCTGATGATCAAAACAGAGCAAAAATGTAAAACCTGTCGCTGACAAGAAAGCAATATGATTGTAGCCGTTTCAACGGGTTGGAGACTCACATCAACACCTCCAAATAAATCAAAGGTGTATGTGTTGGGATAGGTAGACTCCTGTGCTGGTTTCCTGTCCTCTGTCACAAACGACATGGCCTCCATGGAGAGAAAAGATGAGACTTCCTACCAAACCAGAGACAGCTCAAGTTGTGAACAAAATAACCTTCATGACAGACAGTAGCAAGACGTTATTACAGACTGAAGTGAGTGAAGAGTTTGTCATCTCTGCACCTTGATAATGAAGTAGATCTGTGAGAGATCACTGTTGAGGTGACTGCTGTCATACAGTCTCCGCAGTAGCACAGGGATCCCATGCCACTGGGCCTTACGGTCTCTCTCCTTGAGTAGGGCCTCAGATATCTGACGAAAAGCAGACAACAACATAGAAGTAGGAACATATCAAGGATAACCCATAATTAAAAAATCACAAATCAGAAGAGATCGGATTTGGGGGCTATCAATCACCAGCAGTAAGTTAGCTATCGTTATGAAAACCTTGTTTGGATTGCCGTGACCTGATTAACAACTAGCTAGATGGCGTATCTAACTAGTAATATGCGCTTGTGCCTTCTACAGTTTAAACTAGCCCTGATCGTCTCACTGCTCCATTTAACTAAATGTAACAATTGTTACTTAGCAAACGTTCCCTAGTGTAGCTAACTTTCGCTAGCTGGATTTCTTCGTTCTAAAGCCTTGCGATTTCGTCTTTTAGCAAGAATTTTGTAACGTGCATTTCACCTCTGTGCCTCGACAAATTCCCCGGCCAGTAATATGTCCATGTCGGATCCTTGCAATTATGTTTTTATTACTATTTTTTCGGGTCCGTAAAGGCTCAAGTCCCTCGGCTGTCGCCATTACTTCTTCCTCTTTTGCTCCAATCTGAACAGGAAGTTATTTGTCTTATCGGGTAGTTTGGGTAGGGCCACCTACTGGTATACCTAAACAATTACAAATATTATTTGCTTCCGAGTTCTTGCGCTGTTTACGTAAACATTTTCGATGGAAACATTCAAATATACTTGACATAGCAATCTGGCTCGAAAGTATATACTATTCCTAACCACATGCATATATGACAGTATTTTAGACAATAAGTACAATATCAAACATTTGGAATAACCACAACATTAATAAACATTTTTTTTTAATTTATGTTCCATTAAGTTCGATCTACAAAAAGCAAAAACATATGTCAATGTTTGTCATGTGCTGTCTGTGAAGACTTGACCCATGACAGCTAGCCGTGCACTGAAGGGCTGCATAGGGCAGGAGAGGAGAGGGGCTTTCCTGCTGGTCCCAGGCTTCAGTGCAATGCTCTCTAAAGAGTCCATGACAGGTGGCTCTGTCTCACGGTCTGTCTTCTGTGACTTACTCTCCTGTGGATTGGTGGAGGGCTCCGATAGGTTAAGGAGGATGTCCTGCAACTCTCTGCGTTCCTCCTGCTTACGGCTGCAGCAATGAAGGGCAGCCGGGTCCAGTGGGTGGGCCTCTGTGTTGAAGATGTAACCCCCTGCCCCAAAAACACAGTCCTCACTCGGGCCGGTGCCCACCTCAAAGTCCAGGCCTCTGTTATGAATAAAATTGTCGGGGTCAAACAGGAGGTAGAGATATTTGATCGTTTCTGCAAGGAAGAAAGACTCCATGCGGTTGTCCAGCTTGTGGTCTCTGATGTCTTTCACCTGAGCAGGAGAAGGTAATAGGTAAATATCCTGACACAGAGGTATTCGAATCCATATGTACTGCATACATCCGTAACAATCATTAATGTACTCACACTTGCATAGCCACATGGGACCCGGGTGATCTTCTCAATGGACTCGATAGCGTCACGTCCGAGCTCCAGAAAGATGTGGTCCCCAGTGGCTTTGTACAGGTACATGGCACTTTCAATCAGCTCTGAAACACCAAATGAATAAACATACAAACACCATGCATTCTTCAGTATGAACCTTATGCAACGCAGGGACTGTGGGCAGGCTGTCTGGTACCTGGGCGTAACGGGTATCCTTCCCTCTTATCTACAGTGTATCCCTGTGGAATGCTGTAGAATTCTGGTAGTCCTCCAAATTGCCTCCACACTGAGTAGTAATTGTGGAAGGTCCTCAATGCACTGTCCAGCTCACCGATCAAGCTCTGAACGATTAACACAAACAAATAAGGTTCTCTGATAGGCAAAAATACAGTAGATTAGCAAAATGGTCAAATATTGTTTACCTGTAGCCCAGGCCAGAAAGCCTCCAGTGATTGGAAAACCGGCATAGAAACGGTTCCTTTGTGCATCTGGACCCACAGGTACCAGTCATCAAATTTGGTGTAGTTTTTAATTGCCTTGTCATACTCTGTGTATTGCCAGAGATATGAATTACAAAAGAAATGCTTGCAAAATACCGCAATTAGTGATGAAGAGATCTGATCATTTAACTACTCATAATAATACCTAAAAACATTGACAGCAATTCTTCATCTTGCAACATGATAGCGCCCTTCACAAGGTACTCAAAGTAAGAATCCACACCAGCCCCTATTCCTGCATCCTGGGCCACCCATTTCTTGGAGATCACATCAATGTGGTTCCCCACCTGAACAACAAATGTCTGTTAAAATCCACAGCTTGACACAATTTGGGGTATTTATTTCGGTCTCCCTAAATTATTCAGAGCTTGAAGGTGTTTCCCATTTCTGACATAATTATGTTCCACAGAAATATTATTTTCAATTTCAAGTCGGGAGAGTTCAACCAATTACATTATAATATCTGTGCTTTTTTTCCATCTATAAAGTGAATTAAGTCATGTTCGGTACATTTTCCATTTTAGTCTTATAGCATCTGTGGTCAAGAGAGACTTACAATGAATAGACCCCTTTTAAGAAACTCCACAGTAGCACATCCTACTCAACTATTTGTAAAAGTCAGCATAGGGAAAAAAGACAATTTAAATAATAAACATAGATAGACATTAGTCACAGGAAAAAAGTTAGTTCACAAAGGCAACTGTTGATTTGGGTGTAGATTTATTTTTGTAGCAATTATTGTGGCCTGTGTATTTTGCTAATTGCCCCATCAAACTAGTAGATATAGCAGGTTTAGTTGCCCTTGAATAAGCGGGAGATATGGTTATACTTGTTGTGTAGAGCCATGTTTCAGCAATGTTCCTATTGGCCATTTCATTGCAGTGTAGCCGGGTTAACTAATAGTCTCTGGTTGTACAGACTACTGCCTAACTACTGCCTAGCAGAAGCCCTATGTTCTTGTCAAACTTTGTTCCCACCCTCAAAAGATCAACTCGTCAATATGGGGAATCTAGATTCTCAGGAGAATTCATCATGTATGAGATTCAATATGGGGGATGCAGATTCGTAGGAGAATTTGCTATAAGTTCTGGATATTATGGTTTGATTTCAATCAGGAAATGTAGATGGCCCATTTCTACCAGTGAAGTGCAGAAACACTCATATTAAACACGCATTACCCTACTTAATTGACCAAGTTGATGACGCATTAATACCATATTAAATAACATAACCAAGAAAATAGAGCGGCAATGATATGTTCCTTTAAGTAAATTAATAATCTCAGTCAAAATATAACAGAAGCTATTAAAAACTCCCCTTTATGAATATTACACATATCAGATAGACAGAAACTTTATTTAGTTTACAATAGGTCTAATTGTGACTCACCAGTCCGATCTCAGAGCGAGTTTTCCACAGTGACCAGAGGGCCTTGCGGGCAACTTCTTCAAAAATAGGATCTCCAGTGAGTCGGCTGAGGGCTGAAAACTCTAGGATGAAGGTGCCCACGCCGGCGGTACAAGTGACAGGGGTCTCTGTAGGGTTCACCCCTCTCAACAGGTTCACTGTGCCATAGGGCATCCCTGTGGGGGTCTGGAAAGCTGCACACGGGTGGGAAATGAGCAGGGATAAATGTGAGCCTAAAGATGCAGCACGAGACCCAAAACTGTTCTGAAACCTTGCTCTACATTGCGTTTGACCCATTTACTATGGATTGGCCATTAAGTCTGGTCATAGAGACAAGCAAATGCTGGCTGGCATTTGGGAAATTCACTACAATAATATCAAATTCAAAATATGGACTGATCACCAGGGAGGATTTTTCGCGCTGCATCCTCGGCCATCCTAAGGAGGGGTCCAGAACAGGGCCAGCCCGGCTCCACCTCCATCCCACCACGCTTAGACAGCAGGTGTGCAGAGAGAAGACCGCCCACCACTGCAAACAGAAACGTCTTAAAACTCCAAAACACGGATAAACACATACAAGGCAAGAGAACTGTTTGGTCATTTTATAGCTTTAGTTTTAACCTTTTCTCTTTAACCTCACCTCGAATGTTAGTCTCAAATACAGATGCGTTAACATCAATGTCAAAATGCACAGAGTCCTGAAGGAGAGTTGCCACACGTTGAAACTCTGTGTGGTTTCCTAGAATCTAAATACAAAAAATAGCTAATCAAGACAACAAGATTGGAAGCGTATTTAGTAGTACATTGTTTCATACATCATTGTATAACAAACAGGTACGTAAGAAAAAAAACTATCATACCAGCAATGTATCCAGGGCGTCTATTAAAGTCAATGAAAAGCTATGAAAATAAAAAGGCGAATGTTAAAGTAAAGTCTTAATCCAAGCGGTACAATAATCAGGACATTGCTGTAACATTTGTGTATTATAATCTAACAACCTGCCCCATGTATCCTGTCCATCACAGGTCAGTGGTCTGAGTTCGTCATATGGATAAGCATTATCCAAGTAACTATTGTATGCGTGGTAAAACATCGACTTGATTTTTTCTCTGTCAGGATACAACATAAACAAGCAGATCAAGAAAAAAACAAAATGTCATTTTTTTTTACAGCAAGTGCAACAACATATCTTGCTAATGTCAGGAACATGTGAAAAAAGCCAGCTCGATTCTGCTTACTGTACCTGTACTCAGCCATCTCCACATCGGTAAAATCTTTTCCTTTTGCATTGTTGACCAGTGTAAATATGTGGATCATGCACAAAATAGTAGTGCACAGTAACCTAAGCATGAAGAAACGGTGTATATATAGGATAATAGATAAGAACAATGATACAGCTATTATAACAAAAAATAAACAACGCACTAGGGATAACAGGAAGTAATTTTAAAACTGGCAATGCGCGTGCGTAGTGACGCGCAGATAGCAAACGTCTCTCTAAAGCATTTTATTGCACTTAGCGCGACATAAAACATATTTAGTTTGAGCTGTTAGCCTGGTCGCAAGTGTGAGCTTTACGGACTAAATCAATATAATTTAACCAATTGTTGTCCCAGCAATGCAGACCAAACAACTATGAGCCAAACGACTTAAGCAATTCCCCAGCAGATGGCAATCTTACATATTACATGGGTAACAGCTGCAGTGTGCCAGAGAATCAGGGTGTAAAGTATAGCATCTAGAACAGGGGTCTCCAAACCGTTCCACGGAGGGCCGAGTGTCTGCAGGTTTTCACTCTCACCGTGTACTTGATTGATTAATTATGTCACTGATTGGTTAGGTCTACCCTCATCTGGTTATTTAGGTCTGAACCTGGAACCAATTTAAAGGAAAAAACTAAAACCTGCAGACACTCGGCCCTCCGTGGAACGGTTTGGAGACCCCTGATCTAGAACATCAAATGTCAGAAGGAGGATCAAGAGCAGTGTTAATTAATCTGATTTGTAGTGGTTTTGGTGGCTGCTTCCTCATTACATTTAACATTTTAGCTTAACCTTAAACCTAACCTTATCATCAGGGATGGGCAGTATTTATGATACATGCATTTAAAACATGTATTTTAAATACAAAATAGGATTGTGTCAGAGGGTTGATGAAAATGGCTTCATATTTTGTATCAAAGTACTTGTTTTGTATTTTGTAGTTTGATAATACTGTAAAATACTTTGTGAGAAGTCTACATGACGACATAAAATGGTGCCTCTGATCGGTGCTACTCTGTATTGTGCCCAGACTTGTTGAGATCAGAAGAGAAAATTGATGCATATCCGAAGAAGGTCACGGTGAGAAACGTGTAGGTTGTCAGCTATCCATCGATTATTACTATGAATTGCTGACATTTTTAACAGTTCATGTAAAGTGCTGGTTTTACAAATGTTACCAGTTTACATAATATTCTAGCAAAAAATTTGACCCAAGTTGCAGCCCTCGCTGTTAGAATTAGCCTGCTACGTTTGTTAAGTTTTTGTCGGTGGTCACAAGGATATGTGAATATTTGATCTGTTAACTGGTTGTGTATGTAAACAATAAAAAATAATATAGAAACAATAAAAGACTAAATGTAAATGTGGAAAAATAACCAGTTTGTTAGGTACCCATACAATATTAAGAACATTACTTAAAATATAGTGCAGTTACTTTTCCAATTTTATTTAAAATTGTATTTTATTAAAAGAAAAGCTTGACATTGAGCTTTGGGTTATGAAATCACATTTCACACTTTTCAATGTGTTACATCATCATAATTTACATAACCTTCATACGTTTTAAGCATTACCCACAACTTTTTGCAGTTTCTGCCACAACCTATACTTTAATCAAAAGCCATCTTGACCATCTTCAGTTCCAAAAACAGACTGCGGCCGGATGGTGAATGCAGTATGAAAGGTGTTGACGTATAGGACAGGAAACCCACGCAACTAACAGACAAACAGTTCTTATAGCTCAGAAAACAACACCATTTATCTGCCTTGTCCTGACAGAAAGAATCATTTGGTGATATATAGTTCTGGTTATGGTGCAGCTTGATCTCAAGTATACTGAGAAGTCAACGCCATTTGATTGTTTCTGATTTCCAGTTCCTTCAACAAAGTTCCTTCAAGGTTAATAATCCATTAGATTCAAGCCTACCCAATGGTCTTCAGGTTCGGTCAGCCACCATAAGTGGAGCTTATTGCTCCTTTGTGCTCTCCATATTAGTCTTTATGTGTATGTCACTGTTTGTGTCCCGGAGGCCAGGGCCAGTATCAGCTGTCCCAATTCTGGCATTTGCGGTCTTCTGTCATGAAGAGGTATGAACTGATAGCCTCTCTCAGGCCCTCGCTCACCAGGGAATCGTCATTGTCCTTTCCCTTGCAGAATAGTGTGCAGCTGCACACAGAGAGAAAACCAATGTGAGGAAATGATGACCAACAATATAAATGTCCCATGACAGATATAGCATACACAGAGAACTTAGCATCATAACAGTAAATTAGTTCACCTGTCTACATCTTTCCAGTTCAGGGTGGCTTTCCTGACAGCATTGGGTGGTGGGCCTGTTATCACAGGTACATTGTTGGAACCCTGAATGAAGCAGGGTTCCCCCAGCATGCAGAACAGCCCATCAGAGCGATCTGGAAGTAGATGCCAATTACACTGTTACAAGCCCTCACGTGAAAACTAAAACACATTTATTGAAGATGCTTTACAAGTCGTGTCTGGATATGGCTGAACGCTATGCTTCACATAAATTAGTTTTTCTCTGCAAGGAGTCTGGATCTAAGTAAGTCATCCAACCATTCTAATAAGTCCATAATTCAGTCATACGTGGGGTGTTAGTTGGATTAAATTCTTCCAACTGGTGCGTTGCTTTGTCAAGCAGTATCAGAAACATAATGGATCCACTACTGAAGGACATGAGGTCTTGGCCCACACAGTTTGATATTGAGCACAATGTACAGACTATTGCTTCAGGTTATGAAATGAAGCCTGCTACCCCCACACCTCCGGAGTACCAGGCTTGAAAGACTGATTGCTGTTCCTGTACAAAGCACTCCTGGTCTTTTTTTTTATTCCAACTGCCCCTCTGCTGACCAAACCCCTGGGTTGTCCCTGTCCTTGTCCATCTGGTCCTGCTTCAGACCTGGATTAGGTTTTATTGACCCAGAACACAGCCCACATGCATTTAATGATTATTACAACTTGTACAAATGATCACCTGACACAGCCCGGATGGGACTGGTCGCCCCTCCAAGCTTGGTTCCTCTCAAGGTTTCCTCCTAAAATTCAGCCCCTTTGGGGAGTTTTTCTAGCCACTGTGCTTCCTAACACTGTTTTTGCTTGCTCCTTGGGGTTTTCAAATGATTGAAAAGCTTTTTATGTCATGGGAGAGCTTGGACAGCAATTTCATTCGAAATTAAATGCCAGCCCAGTTATGAATAGTAACATTACATACTTTTGTAGTATTTAGGGTATGTCTATTATGAACCTATTAGCAGTTACAAACGATGCACTAGCCAAATCACTGAACATTTAGTCTACAATGAGATGGAAGCTAAAACCAGGCAGTACATTCATTTTGCTGCAACCCATTTCCATGCAGCCTATCTGACATTAGGAACACAGAACATCAGAAATCTCATCAGAATCATACTCTTAATGCTTCATGAATATTTCTGTTGTGACAGGTATTAGACTGAGATATGTAGCAATTGATAGATTTCAGTTTGAGTTGTCAGGCAATAAAATGGCCTATTAAATAATTAAAATTATTTGGATACCCAAGGACTTAATATTCCTACAGTTTTTAACATTTTCTACCATCTTGCATACTTCAACTACCAAAAGCTAACCTGAATAGTGGTCCACCAGAGCTGTGAGGGTCGGGAAGGTAAGGCCCTGGGAGATGTAGTGCCATCCATTCTCCAGTTGATTGATCCGGTAGTGTCTGATTGAACTGTGTTGCAGGTCACTTCCCTTACGTATGGACAGAGAATAGGCACCTATGGCGGTTCACAAACATCGGTCAAAACGCTTTTATCCCCTTAGGTTTCTAAATGTACATTCTAAATGTTCCTGTAGCTTTGTGTGTTAGAGAGTCATGGGTGTCACGTTTTGTCGGTGTATGCTTGACGTAACGCGTTACTGGTGCAAGTTTATCTCAACACGTTCTTAGTGCATGTTTAGAAGAACTAAAAACGAACCACGGCGGGTCTGACTTTCCCGGATCAGAAAAGAGCCAGTCTGGTTGTGGGGCAGCAACAGCAGCTCCTCAGCCTTCTCCCTGCTCAGGACCTCATAGTGCCACCTGGACCAGGAGAAGACAGTTACACAGCGAAAGACAGATCCATGTCAATACAGCATGAAAGGACAATGAACAGGACTCACCGGTTGTACACTCTGGTCGTGTAGTTGCTAGGGATGTAACTCTCATTGCCTGTGGCCGAGGACTGTACTTTCCACCATTCCCCCTCGCTACTCAGACAACCACAACCACAAAGATACGTGTTATTACTGAAAACACAGTGTTTGTAGTAGGAGTTATAGTAGCAGTACAATTAGTATTAGTAGGATTGCTAGTAGTAGGAATGAAACTAGTAGCAGTAATCTAGATATGCAAGTCATAGTAAGAGTAGTTGCTGTTGTATTTATTAAAAGAGTAAACGTTTCTTACTCTGAAAGCACAGTGAGTCTCTCGCCCACATGGATGCTGCAGTGGACTGGATGTCCATTAGGATAGTTGTACAAGGCTACTACAACATACCTGTTGCTCTCTGTGGACAATGCAGAGAGGGAAATGCTTGTGTCATTTAATAACTATGACAGTTGTGAACCATGTCAATGCATTATGTTTTTGCAGAAAACTAAAATGTCCAGATAAATGTACATCATGACTAACAGTTCCGAGAGGAAGGACTGTAGGCCTGGTCTCCCACAGCTGTTGCTCTCACCTGCTCCATTTATAAGAGTATTTTATGGGGTTTTTCATGGAGTTAAACACCAGAGGCCTAATTCTGTAACCCTAACCCTAACTGTACTTACATACAATAATCGCAGAAAATTAAATTGTCTAAGTATGGGTTGTAGCATTTAGCATGTTTAAATAGTTTAAAACACATAATTGCCGAATGCACATACAAGCAAAGTAAAAAGGTTGGTCTTTCTTTTAAAAGGCTTAATTTCAATACATAAAAAAAATATGCACAATAATCCTATTGAGATGCTGTGGGGTGATTTAAAATGGGTTGTGCATGGAAGAAACCCCTCAAACATCACACAGCTGAAACATGTTTGCATGAAGGAATGGAAGCAACGTTCTCCCAGTCGATGTCAGAGACTGGTTGACAGTTATGTCTTATGGTGATTATTTCAGCCAAAGGGGGCAATACCATCATTTATTTTATAAACAATATCATGGTTAAAACGTAATTGTTTTTGGCTCGATCACCTCATTTATCTTTAGATATTGTTTGAAAGAACTAAATATTCTACGGGATGTCCTAATGTTTTCACATGACTGTGCATGCTGTTTTAACGGCAACGTTTATTTGAATGTTGAAGTTCAACCGACGCAGGTAATCAAACTGTCGGTTGCTCTCAATTAGTATCTGCTGAATGACTACATCAGCACAGTATTTTACTGTAATTGTTTTGCCCACTATCGACCAGGTTTATACTGCCCCGTTGCCCAGAGCATTGTCCTGTACTGTGCCTGGTCGAACACGGAGTGAAAGCCTTACCCAGTATTCCTGACTCAATGGGCTGTTCCTGGCACAGGGGGGACGTCTGACCGTCGGATCCCTGACGCGCTTTACTGCTCCCACTGCCCATGGTGATGTGGAGCTCTTAGGAGAGGGTCACCAGCTCACTCTTTGGGCTGGGGATCACAGGTATGGATTAGTTACATGTTTAGTTAGAAATGAGACATACCGCATGTGTGGAGACATATTTTATTCCGCAGTTAAGAAATTGATCTTCACATATTTACCTGGTGAAAAAGGGGGAAAAGAAATTAGTGTACAAAAAATGCGTGGAGACATAGTCTTCAAGAGGATTATTCCATCAGTCACAGTAACCGAAAAACATCAGATGAAAAATGTTTCCAAAGAAAATATTAATCATTTCTAATTGCTTGTTTTTAAAGTGCAGCAGATGAATTGTTCAGACACCTCAAAAAAAAGCAGGGAGGAAGTTCAAACCACGTTTCTTCTTAGCACCCGTTTCCAACCACACTTTTTTTTGTTGTTTTGTTTTTACATTCGGGGCTGTTTGATGGGTGCTAGCTGGCCTACGTTTTCCAAATGTATTGTGTTTTACAGCCTAAAATTCAAATGGGCTCAAATTAGACTTTGCGTCACTAATCTACACAAAATGAACCATTATTTAAATGGAGAATAAAACTGTCCGTCTGCTTTGTCTTTGCAGAGACTGGAAGACAAATTCATCTTCCAGAATGACTAAAAGCTAAATCAAAAGGCCACATTTACACTGACGTTGCTTACAAGACTACATTGAATGGCCTAGTTAAATTTTTGACTTCAATATACATTTGCTTGACAATTTGACTAATCAAAAAACATGAAAATGGCAGTCTAACAACAACTTGATGGACCAAAAACTTGACAGAGCTCGAAGAATTAAAAAGAATAAAGGGACAAACATGTAAAATTTCAGAGAATTACCCAAAATGTTCACCGCTGTAATTAAAATATCAATAATATTACAAAATACATGTAATCTTTCTTACACTTGACTTAACAGTATTCTTTGTAGATATTTGACCCAAAAAATAAGACATCCTGGAAATAGTGAAAGGGGTGGTAGTCTGAATGATTCAAGTCAACCTGCCAGTAAGCATGCCTGTGTTAACCAGATGTTGTGTCATGCATTTGAATAAACATAACATGCGTGACAATGATTATACACCATTACGGCATATTGCTCTAAAGGATCCACAGCAGATTAGTTTGTTCACCAACACTGAAAAAACGAATTGCAATAGAACCACCAAATCCATGACACATAAAATTTTATTAGTGCTATATGCTTATTCAAGCATCTTAACTGACAGATGTCATTTGGGTTTTTTGAACACCAGTCTAATGCTTAGGTTACAGGCCATTGTTGAGAAATAAAACAACTGTTGTTTTCACCCTAACCCTGATAATGTTTGTAATTTCAGAAATAGTCATGTAAAATCAAGTGGTAGTTAATATCTCAATATAAATTGTTTTTATGTGCCACAATTAATGAGGAAACAGCAACCTGTTTAGCCAAATACAGTGTCATGGAATGGATAGACAGGCTGTTGGGGCCCATATAAGTGACTGAAATGACTACCCTGCATTAGTGTTCTAATATACATACACAGTTCATGACCTACAGCGGTCTGCCAAACAGGGGTCGCCTAACACAGACATATACCACACGCAGAATATTTACTTAAGATTAAGAATTTACTTAAGAATATGTTCATTTGTCCCGACCCATTTCTGTTAATATAGAAACCAAAGGCAATTACATTAAGGTTGATCAGCTAGAAGATTTGTTAATACAGTATTTACCCATTAAGGGTCCCGGTGATGGCTGCTGGGGGTTTGAGTTGTCAATGCTGAAGAATAGCACAGTAAGACGTACACACCAGAGAGGCTCAGAGGTCCCAAGATCCAGTGGCTCAGTGTCACACAGCTCCTAGAACTCCCATGAACACCGGTATGATGTGTGTGTGCGTGTTAGACACGTGTAGCGACAGCATGTTTGCCTCCTCTGAGATGTTCCAACGGGGAAGGGAGCCGGTGCCTGTAGGTGGAGGTCCTGTAGGTGGAAGTGCTCTGCAGTATGAGTGGAGATGTGACAAGGGTTTTTATGTTCACCTCTTTCTCTTGACACGCTTCCTGTTTCAACAAGGCCTGAAACATTTACGCACCACAACTTCAAAGAGCGAAGGGAAATAGAGACGATTGAGGGAAACCAAGGTGAGGCCTGATGCACATATTGTTCAACAGTATTTAGCGTACATGGGGGGTTGTGGCAGAGCCATCCAGTTATAAGACCCAGGGTTGTAAGCACTCACAGACAGACTCTTTACTTTAGTAAGTTCGTTCATTAGGAGAAGTGATGACTGACATCTGTTTGTGCAAACATTGTTTTGCAGCAGAATCTGCCAAAGTGGTACAAAATATGATGTCACAAAATATGTCCTAAAAGGGTTTGATCTTCATTTTATTTTTACCTTGAAATAAAGGTGTTGGGCGGTTCTAAGTGTTGAGCAATACTTACAGTAATAACTGTCCTGGAAACAAATGTTGATAATTCAAGGCAAAAATGTATAATTAAAACAAATACAGTTCATAAACCCAAGTTTAGGGAAAAAGATGAGAAAGGCTTGAAGAACTGTAACTACTTTTCTAAGAGTCAGAGCTATGGATGCAAGCACTGACAATACTTTTTATTAAGTGTATATAGTGTTAGTTTAGATTAACATTTTGTAATTATTGAGTTTTTCAGTAAATACAGTTTTTAGGTAAATTGAATAAAACATGTTTGTCATTGGATTTGACACTTTATGCAGTTTAAGTTTGAAATGTTACTCGTTTTATTATTCCAGGCTGCAGTTATTGATTCAAATGTGGTCGTTTTATTTTGAAGGACAACATTCAAACCTTTGGGACACTGAACAGCACTTCAGATTGCACAATGCAGCTTTTCCTGTGGAGGAAGGCCATTCTGCTCCAAGACCCCTTCCCATATCACAAATATGGGAAGGCAGTGACTCACTCCTGAATATTTAGTCTTCATAATTCATTAAGCGCCAATTGACCTCTTATTTAAAGTGGCACAGGTCCTTCTCCAGGCACTATTCATCTCACGTCTGTACCACTGCATTATCTCTGCAGATAGGGCTTACCACTAATGCCATCAAACTCCAGCCAATTCTCCAGAACCATGCAGCGTTCATGGTGTTCAACCACCCCAAGTTCTGCCATGGCACCCCGCTCCAATGGGGCTTGTCTATAGGCTATGCTCAAACCCTTGATCCAGTCAAGCTCTCCATCCTGCCACCTTAAATCTCTTAGAGCAGCATTGACCCAACGCAGTGAAAACCCTTGGTCCTGACACCACAGCGGTCGAATCAGCTTCTCTTTGAAGTTAAGACAAGTCCTTCCAACTTTCCGAAAACTTCTGAAAAGTATCCAGATGAGAGTTACTCTGGATAAGGGTGTCTGTTAAATAGACATGCAAACCAGAATTTGCTGATCAACTGTCTTATGTTCCACTAACCTCCATTAAAGGATGGTTTTCTTCCAGCAGGCCAATCACACATTAAAAGCATTCAGAAAAGGTTAAGAAAAATTGCTTTACTTTTCAGGAGTGGCTAGCATGGCGTCCAGATCTGATGTTTCAAACCACATGCTATTAGACATGTTTACAGAGTAAAAAAAGACAGACAGGCAAGTTGAAGAAGGTAGCCCAGAGAAACATGAATGTGGTTACTTCTAGCTTTATTTCATCATCAGTACAAATTGTTATAGTAAGCACGGAATGACTTACAGCACATCGCCATAGTATGGGGACAGAGCACAAAGCATCATCACCACAAGCTAATAACATGATATAATACAGAAAACTAAATGTTTATTACATTATCCTGTCTCGCAAACATCTGACCTGTTGCATTTTTAATGGTGTAATTTAATAAGAAGGGAAAACATGAAATGGTTTCAGTTAGTAGAAAATGCAAAGGTTTATATTTGTGGAGTTATGCAAGCATTAAAGAGGCAGTAATGTTATCTGTACCGCAAATGTGCTAGATAATGACTTAAAACATTACCAAGGACTTGCTTCACAATGTAAGTATACTACAGTATTTGGATTATTTTCTCTGCCTGCCCGTAGCAATGAGGGTATCAAAAACTAGCCTTTTTCAATAACTGGTTTGAAAAACAACAAAGAACAAAAAAGTATTTGTAGATCCATCTAGACAGAAGCGTTTCTATAGACACGTCCATTACGTCTCATCTACTAGAGGTCATGCCACCACCGTTGGTATAAAGATACAGAACAAGTTCATCACATTTTACAATCCAGAAACGCAAAGGTATTCTTCACAAATCACAACATAATAATAACAATAAAAGAGATGTTGTATGTAGTAGGAACGGTGTGCGGGTGAGTCTACATGAGACTGTGATTAAAAGACCATTAAGAAGGGGGTCGAGGAGGGTTGTGATTGGTCAGATCTAATCACAAGGTGAGGAAGACCAAGGGAGAGAGGAAGCTGTACTTCCTATAGAGAATTTAACAAAAGAATACTCCTGAAGCTTTTCCCTGTCTCCTATTTAAGACGGACACACTGATCGAAATGGTGGTCAGCCATAAAAATACAGCTCATTTCTCAAATAACAAAACACACCTTTCCCACCTAGGGCAGTAGAGGGTACAACCTGACCATCTCCTGCCTGCAAACTGAACTCCAGGTTGCCGTTTCACAGCTGTCATGCAGACAAACCTGATCAATAGACAACAATAAGAACACAGCAGAGGACTGCTTCTGGCTTAATAAAAAAGCCTTCTGAACTTATTTGGATAACCCTTGGGACTCCAATCCTCTCTGACCTTCAGCTTGGGAAAGGAAAAACAGGGAGAGAGATAGAGACAGAGAGAGAAAGTCAGGAAGGGGGTGTTTTCTGGACAGGTGGCTTTAGCAGGACACCTCCATGGTCTGTGGCCTGGCCTGCTCCACAGCTGGGCCGGCGGCAGTGGCGCCCTCTAGTTGTGTGTGGGTACGACTGCGGGTGCCATCCACAGACCCCATGCTGGAGGCAGAGTGGGTACGAGAGCGCGCCAGCCGGGTCATACTGGCTGTGGGCACTACAGATGAGAAAGGAAGTGATAGAGAGGGAGAGAACGGGGGAGCAATTATGACTGGAAGGACATTGGCAGTGAGGGTGTGTAGGAATGTTTGGGGGGTGGTAGCTTGCTTTGGAGATTGTGAGCAGGGGAAGGATGGTCATACTACGATCGTTAATGTATCAACATTCCCAATTCATGATGGGTCGGCTCGTAGCCCAGGGAGAATAATGAAGTCTAATTACCTAAAGGCACACACTGATCTTCACCTTACGCGACCTATGCAGCCACTTAGCTATACAGACAGTAGAATGAAATGAACTAAGAAAATTTCACCATATGTTATAAATATACATATACATATACATATATATTCATTATTCTCCCATAAAGAAAAGAAATTGCCTGATCTGGTCAAGTTCCAATTCATTTTTACCGTCAGAGCAAAAAATGAATAAATATGAAAAAGGCTAACATGACAATGCAGCATGCACAAGAGGTTTGAGGGTATTCTGAGCATAAGACAAGATGACAGAAACAGGACAAACAGACAGACAACCATGTGACAAACATTGGTATCCTCTCAAACCACACAGGTCATGGGCACATTTCATGCTTAGAGTCTGGCGGCGTTCGACCAGAGACACTGGTGAGGAATGGCAACAGCGTGAGCCAGCAACCAGCAACGGGCAAACAGGGTGGCAGGACACTGGAAGTAGAGACTGGCCAGGCCAAGACTGCTACCCGTGTTCCTTGGTACCTGATTGGCTGCTCAGGTGGCTAAGCAGTACAAGAGGGACTGTTAGCATTGACAGGGGTCAGAAGAGAAGCAGAAGGACATAAACAAAAGGAGGGGGCACAGAGACACTGTGAGATTAATTTCAACTTCACACAAAACAACGTTTTCCACAGCTTGACCCGAAAGAGAGCTGAGGCACCACCGCGTACATCATTCTAACGGGGTGCTCTTTTAATAACATTCAGGTCCAGTAACCTAGCAATTGTCAAAACCACCAGCATGTGTCTCTGTCTTGTTCTTTTTTTAACCAAAAGGAATGACACCTGTGGCCCTGGATTTGCTTTGAGGCGAGGTGTTTTCAGGACGACCAGCATAAAATATTATCCAATTCAATTAGTTGGATTTGTGCCCAGTGTGAAAATGTCCCCGTCGAGCTCGTCTACAGAGCTAAAATCACATTAATAACTACATTTATACAGGGCATCAAGAGCGCTTGACTGAACAATTCAAACTCAAGCCACTCTCCTGAGAGTGTACTACTTCCCATTCAACACAACCTCCTCAGATACCGCTACCGAGAAAAAAGAAAAACGTCATTAGTACAGAAATGTGTGGGTGAAGAAGTATAATGTACTTATTGCCTAGTGATGTATTGTTTGTACTGTTCAGGCATTCTCAGAAAAGAGAAGGTACTTTCTGAAACTTGTCATTGATTTTCTGATGTGGGTGAAGTGTCTGAAAAAGTGAGATGGGGAGAAAACAGAGAGGAGAGTGAAAGAGAAAGTTCTATACAAAACAAGCAAAATGCATAGCGGTTAAGTAAGCTTATAATGTATGTATCCCACAGAAATATTTAATTAAATAACTAGGATGGATTTTTTAAATAAGCCGAACTGAAGATCTATTAAAGAGCCAGTTGTAGTCGTAAAGCAGAGTAAACCAAACTACCAAGCTCAAATGGACCCCTGACCCAGCCCTTGGGAGTGTCTCTCTAATTACATGCTGCCAACAAAACATCAAGCGGAATGTTCTGAGGGTTATACTGGGTTCTTCCTCAGCGGTCTGCGGCATCGATATGACCCCATATTGAAACCACAGTGTCCTGACAGCAGGGTCCTCAGTGAGTGTCTCTATGGCCCGGCAGAGGGGAGACACAACAAGCTGCTCATTTATTAAGAGTGCACAAGCACAGATCTGTGTGTGAACATGCAAGCGATAATCAATAGAACTTTGCTTGAATGTTCGTATATATGCAAACGGCTATTACAGGTGCAAGGTAAAAATATATAGTTTATAAATATGTGCATAACATTCTCAAAAAATTATTTCATTGCACCTTTCTTTTAATGTTTCTAAACTTAACAGGCAGCAATATGCAGTAATTCAATCAAATCAGTGAATTTGAAATAAGAATCCATACACGGTAGTGATCTGTAAAATTCTACTGGGCTTATGTAAAACCAATGGTGAATTATTAGAACAGAGGAAATTGCTAATACTTTTCAATAGGACCTTGTCAGGCAATAAATGCCCACAAAACAAACTGGCTCATACATTTTCCATAAACCTGCTCAACCTGCACATTCCACTAAATGTCCTGATGGTTCACAAGCACTGAGCAGAAGCAATATAGCAATATAGCTCTAGCACTACAGATACATAGATATATATCAACAAGTGTGCAAAACACTCAACTGTTTGCATGAGCAAAAACAAAATTGTTACAAGTTTAAGAGTTAGTGTTAGATTTAGGTTTTTGTGCAGTATTGATAAATGAGGCCCTAGGTCCCCTGGACAGGCAGGCCCTGCTGTGGGGTTAAGAGAAACATTTAATAAGAACATTCATCTGCCAGGGAGATTAACATACCTGCTGGAGAACCACTGAAGTAGCAAGAATTTGGAAGTATTTGAAAGTACAAGCACCCAGTCAGAACACAAATAGCTTATAACAATCAGCTCCCAAACAACAGAAACCTCAATTCAACTGGGTACTGTTTTCACCTCATAAACATTGTAATCAATGGCCAGAATGTGGGATATTTATGTTTCAAGAGGCAGTTCTGGGGCGAGGCGGAACCAGGACCGCAGCAACACACCTGGTTTGAGTTCTTTACCCTTTGCTGGAAACTAAGGTAATCCATACATGTGACCTGGTTTTGAAATTTGTTAGTCTAGTGGAAATGAAAGATGATATATATGATGGTCATTTGTAAATAAACAAGAGAGCACTCTGCTCACGCCTCACAGAAAGAGAGGCCCAACCCACACGTTGGTATAGTGCAGTGATGAGTTCTGTAACCATCACCGGTGATAAACTGGAGTGCACAATGGTAAATGGCATCCAGTGGTTTTAATGTGGTTGCAAAAGCATGCATAAAGGTAATATCACCATAATGTAAGGAAGACATAAAAGTAATCAGAAAAATGTGTCTTCTGTTAACAGAGGACAGACAAGCCCTGTTTATAAAAGGAACTCTAGCTTGAATTGTGAAGCCTATCATCTAACCCTAGCCTTAAGTATTCATATTATGCAGAAACCTGTTGGATTTGCATACCACCCAAGTTGTTTATTACCGAGAACCCCCCCCCCCAAAAAAAAAAAAAATAACATACAATGTGTTTTCTTTGCACTTAAAACAAGTTTAAGCTGTTAAAGAGATCTCTGTAGAATTTTTATAACCAGACAACATCCCTAATGCTTCATCAGTTGGAGCAATAGAGTCAATCACGTATTTATATAGAGTGAGAACGAAGTGGTGAAGGAATAGGTGGTTCTTGTTTTTGTTTTGCCAAAAAGTGACGTGATGTTAAAATTATGTCTGGAGTAATTAACTTTAGAGAGTAACTAAGATACTGTAAGATGTTTCTGAACACTGAATCCTGAGAACGCCAAGATGAAGAATAAATGGTTCAACACAGCAATAACAGGGAAGGTCAGCATTGGCTCTTTGGGACACTGTGACACATCACTCAGAATTATTCAAAACATAAATCAAACAAGAAGGAAAATGCATTCAATATTTTTCTAGGGATAAAAGCTGTTATTGCCTGCAAATGACACAGGACCAACTACTAAACTGTTGAGTACAATATATCTACTGTAAGGCTACAAACCTTTTCCATTGAACCATATTAATGTTTGATCAATTTACTCAAAGAAATGAAAAATGACTGTTGGCGGTCAAATTTACGCAGAAATAAAACAAATGGTCTAAGGTTCTCAAATGCATTGAGGGTAAATACAATGCTGGTGATGTGTAGCTGCTCCCATTGATAACGATGGTTGTAACCATTCTTCTACCCCATACATTTTTTGTGTAAAGCTGAATGCTTAACCTGGTAATGCATTCCCAGAGCTAAAGCATCTATTTTCACAACACAGGCAATACACTTTCTAGTAATCAACTGAATAATGTTTATATGAACAAAATCAGGGTCCAAAATTAACTTTTTGGCTTACCAGCCAGACACATTTACCAGACAAGTTTACCAGCCAGACCCTTTTTTACCACCCCAAAAAATAAATCGCTTTTTACTATTGAATATTGCTATTAGTAGTATTTAGCATGTCATTTTGGTCTCGTATGCGATTCTCAATCAATATTATAGTAGTGTACAGTAAAAGTTGGGGGCTCCACTCCCCCAATAAACCTCCACATGATGGCTGGGTTAGCATGAACTGCAAACAAATAGGCTGACATCAGGATTTAGCTACAGTATTAGAATTTTTTGGTTTGATGACAGGCGCAATTGACGTTACGGCCTGCGCCTGAGCACGACACATGCAGCGCGGCAGATCCGACCGGTTGAAGGGACGACAAGCCGGCTGCTTTCTCTAGCGCCTCCATGAAATCATTAGTGTGGCGCGTGGTCCCGTAACTTACTCGCCAAAGACAAAATGTACCGGCATTTGGCGAGTGCTAATTTTGGACCCTGAACAAAATGTAAACATTTTCAAGTGCTAAAAAAAATGAAATTATCTCAAAGAGATCAGAAAGCCGATGTAGTTTGGTGAAGCTATAAGAGACAGTGCCCAATAACAACAACAAAAAATCATGCTCTGCAAAGTATGTTTGCCATATGTTTGTTGTCCAACAAGCCAGATCTACTCAGTGAGCCTAAATGAACCATGCCCTTAAATGAGGGCCGGTAAACACTCTCCCATTCTAGGGCACAGCATCTGTGACCTGGGGAACCATTTACAAGTGTATTCACACACACGTGTGTCTTGAGAGATCCAGCTCACTGCGGTGTGCACAGGGGAAAACCATGCAGACCATTCATGCTTTCTACAAGTCAGATTTTTTACTCAGCATCGAATAACTACTTACTCCCGTTGTTAAGAGTCACTGCAAACAGACAGGAAACAAGGTTAGCTTGAGGTTAGTTTTAGGTCTGGTCTGAATCCTGGTTTGTATGCTTATACAACAACTGTCTCACACCAAAATCTTATCCTTAGATATCCAGGACATGTTATGTCATTAACTACCGTTGTTCCACTGTGTTCTCTACGTGCTACCAGAATTCTCTATTAGGTTTGAGTCTTAGTTCAGATGAAAAGAGACTATGTGCGATTCCTCTCTCACATTTGCGAGTGTATAGATGGGTGTGTGGCCTGTTCCCAGAAAGGATAGTGTAAGATTAAATATCATTCAGTTGGACTGATAAGTAATTCTCAAACTGAGATACTTTAACAGGACATACAATGGATCACATGTAACATAGACAGATCTATACAAACACAAATCAAACATTACAGACGTACTGAAGTAATCTGAAAATGAAACAATGATAAGGGAATACAGAATGTTGTACTCACTGTAACCCATTCCCTGGACAAAGTACTTGAAGGCCTCTGCAAGTTTACCCGGCTGTAGGACACAAACGGAAAACAAATCAGTTAAAAAACATGCAGGAAAGTTGCATGGGCCACTGGGATGAAATAGTTAGCGCAAGACACGCATCTTTGACTCACCTGGATGACCTGAGGAAGCCCACCACAGTCTTGCATCTAAAAACAAGTGACCAGAATGAGCAACGTGCCTTTAGAATCTGACAGGAATATGCCAGCAGTCAAACCAGTTGATATGCATTCACAAACACCAAACAGCAGGGTTAATAGCATTAGTATTCATGTTTCCCCCAACAGGCGAGAGAGTAACTGAACACACCTTAAGAAGGGTCGTTTTGGTTGGATTTAACCTGGAGTTGCATTCAACCTGAATCCAAATACGGGACACAGATTAGACAGGGTTATGTAATTTAATTCTTACAGGGAGGCATTTCCTACATTTAATTATTCTTTTACTAGTCACTATAACAATTTTGACGTCAGTTCTTCCGATGCTCTAGTTCAAGAACACTGTAAAATCAATAGAAAATAAAAAACACAATCTACTACTGATAGCATTCAAATATGAAAACATGGTCTGTACTGACGAAGCCATAACATGCCAAGGCCGGCCATACATTGTAGCAAGGCCTACTCTGGCAGCCAAGATTGCTGCCTCTACATTCTGCAGTGTTCCCCTTCAGAACAACCCACGTTTCTCCATTCATCAAGCACCGGTGAAGGAGGTACAGAAGGAATTGCTTAATCTAGACACGAAAAATCAGATAGGCCCTATGATGTAGACCCCTTTGTTCTGGAGTTGTCTATATTGTCTCAGCCATCACCTGACTAATGAAGGGGTGATGCACCCTCAGAAACCCAAATCATGACATAGGGTGAAAAAATAACAGAATAGCCACTAAAGAAATCTGATGGCAACATTTAAATCACTCGGTTTGGGACAGTTTGGTCAGAAGCATAAACACCAGTATCCTGCTAGAGGACATTTTGTAGGGCTGTACCAGTTCTCCTCCTCGCACAAACCAGCAGATACCGGTCTTGCTGCTGGGTTGGTACCCTTCTACAGCCCTGCCCAGCTCTCCTTGTGTAACGGCCCGCCTCCTGGTATCTCCTACATGCTCTTGAGACTGTACTGGGAGACACAGCAACCTTCTTGAGATGGCATGTATGGATGTGCCACGCTGGAGGAGCTGGACTGCCTGTGCAACCAGAATGAGCTGCAGATACCGCCTCATGCTACCAGTAGTGACAAGGACAATAGAAAAACTAGGGGAAATTTGGTCAGGAAGGATAAGCAGATAGCCACAACCTACAAAACCATTACCTTTGGGGGGTTGCCTTGCTGTTGCCTCTCCAGTGCACCTGTTTTCACTTTCATTTGCACCAAAACAGATGACATTGATTCACAATCGCTTATGCTTCCTAACTGGACTGTTTGATATCCCTTAAGTTTAATTGACTTTTGTGAAGGGTTTTTTCCTGTTTATTCATTGTAGAACATTTCAATATGATGCTCATCATCATTTTAAATGAAATGTTCGATGTTGGATCAGCCTCTTTTGCTTTTAATTTTGTTGTGCAACAGTTGGATGAATTGGGGATCTTCACGACTGTCCAACAGTCTGCCTGGAATACTTCAGATATGTAACTAAGATCCCTGCAGAACCCGCAAAATGAAAAACTGTTGCAGTGCCTGAACTTTTAACTGTTGTCAATAGCAGCGACACGACTGAAGGACAGAGGTGCTGCCCATGAACAGGAATACTTTGTGAGGAGAGGTGATACAAGAGGTGAATTGCAATCAGACCCCACACATTCAGCGGTGCGTTGCCATGGAGATAAAGCAGACACCCACCACTGCGTCAACAGCCGGGGACGTGTCTCCAACGACCAGCAGGGAGGTGCATCTGGATGGAGGGAAAACAGAACTCTCTCTCAGAGAAACACCAGGATGTAATGACGGCAACATAAACTGACGGTGAAACACACCATTTAGGCACAAAATGGCAGAAAGAGCTGGTGGCTTGTTCACCTACTTCAGTGTGTTCACCGTGTCTTCGTTGAGACCAGTGATGGGCCTCTCGATCTCCAAGTCTCGACGGCTGTCAAACAAATAAAGTGCAGTTATAAAAAGCAATGTTGTGTTTAGCTTTGGGCCTATTGATCCTCTGTCAGGGCAAATGTACTCCTTACTACAGCTGCCAAATATCAGTAGTGTCAAACAGAGCATGGAAAGCATGGAAAGCACTTTTGATGTTTCTAGCAAGTCACTAGAATGTCAATAATGAAAGCTAACACAGTGGTTAGACAGGACCGTATGAGATACTTTATGAGACGCAACTTTATTGGTTAGCATCAATACAACCCAACTAGTTACTTTTAAGCTGATCTAGACGCAAGTGACGTTGCTACAACTAAATGTAGCTTGCATAGCTAATCGCTAGTTAGGTAAATTACAAAATCTTGGTTAATAGGCAACATTTTGCAGAACTAGTTAGATTGTACAGAAAGTATTTTCTGTATACTATTCTGTTAAAATTACAAAACGTATGGATAAACAAATGATATATTAAAAACATATGGCATGGTGTTGGATGCAATTTTAACTCGTTTTGTATGGATTTATGCATCAGCAACGTGGCTTGACATTTTCACTTGCACTACAACAAAGGTTACATCCAAATGACACAGGCTTTTGGACTCCATGTCCAGTACTGTACCTGTTGTAGGAATTACAGAACAGGGCCAGGTTGTCCTGGTTGATATCCTGGGCGATGTGAAGGCGGTAGGTTTGGGTGATCTCCTGGTTGTCCGACAGCTCATCCTGAGGTAAAGGCAGAGGTCGTTACATCCCAGTAACCCACCTACATCATTCTGCCAGACTCTGTCCTCATCCCCGATCCCAGAGAGCCCCAGACTCACGTCGCTGAAATGGTGAGCCATCACTATATCCACCAGGTTACTGGTCCAGCCGGACATCTGAAACCAGAATAAGTAGTAAGCTTACACATGCTAGTCTATCACTGCTTTAACAAGATGGGAAAGCCCCAGAATGAACATGGAGGCGTGACTGCACGTGCACGTTCCCACCTTGGAGGCAGCCCAGTCGATCCAGCCCTTTGCACAGGGATCCACATTGATGAGGACAAGGCCTTCAACCAAGACAGGCTCATTGAGCTTGGAAGACAAAATGTGGATTAATCAATGTCATTCTATCCAATTGTAATGATGGCCCTTTCTTATCGCAGAAGGATTCACCTGACAACCTCAGTTGGTGAAACCTCAGTTATCGTCACCAGGAAATCCCTGGTGACGATGTTTTCCACTCCCTGTTCCAGTTAATGGAACAGTCGAGACTCTTGTTGTGCAACTTAAGGGGCGGAGATGGGTTACTTTGACAGCACAAGGCCCTCCCCCAACAGACTCAACTGCACTGAACTAGACATATTTTACAGATCTTAGTGACAACTTGAAAGCCTAAAACGACACCATCCCCCACACAATTCTCCAGTCTCTAAATCACTAGTACTGTGTGAGGGTGATGGATGGATAAAGCAAAGTCCTAACACATTAGAATGCATGAAGACAGATGGATCTCTTTTTTCCAAGTCTTATTTTTTACATTATATTCACTCCACACCTCCACAAATAACCCGACAGGACTTAAATTAACTATAATTACCAGTGTTCAAGTCATCGCTGCTCTATATGTATTCCTTCCACAAACACCTACTTTCAGATTGCATCTCTGCCTACTTCTGAGGCATGTGAGATTTCCCTGTGGTGTGCAATGTATTGAGGGAAACAGCTACATTTAGCATGAACCTTACATTTTAAATATAATATGCTGTATAAATCTGGTCAAGCAGTGTCTGAAACATTGATGTGAAGAGACCCCATAAAGACCACATTAAAACAATAAATGCACAATCCAGTCAACTCTAAGACGATAATTCTAATGATTTTGGTATTTTTAATAGGGAGATTCGATGAAGCTGATACGATAAGCGTGCTTGATAAATAGTGGCTTCACCAGTCATTACTGAAGACTTAGGACAGACTAAGCGGCACAGATGGGCGTGGCTGGACTAAGCTCTCTGTATGAACAAATGATCTGGCTATTATGTTTGGAAAGGAGCATGTGCTGTGGGAGAGCCCAAGCTGATGCAGATTACAGGTCTATGTGACAGGGCTCCACGCAGACCTCTTCTACAAGCAGTATGTGTGAACCGGAGTTGAAAAATGTAACAGTGAAACACTATTGATGCATTAGGCCCCAAAACCAGATTTGGTCTTGGGGCCTAACCCTGGGTAACATGTTCTAGGCGTACTGGAGCATTAAACATTTTAAGTAATTTAGTTGACCCTTTTATCTAAAGTGACCTACAAGTACATGCATACACTTTCATAATGGCCACGGTGGGAATTGAACCCACAACTTTGGCATATCAAGTGCTATGCTCTACTAACTGAGCTCATTCAAAATCCGGGTCATACAGCAGAATATGTAGGTGCATATGTGAGTAGACTGTGTGCACTGTAGAGCCCAGCTAGGAGGAAGAGAGACTTACAGCCAGTCTGGAAAGGATGTAAGCTCCAGCTCCAACCCCAATCCCAATCACACTGTTCACCCTGGAGAAAGGGACGAGACAAAATCCTCAAATAACAATAACTAAATGTAATTTAGAATTTGTCCTGAACATAGTGTAAGAGGTGAAACACTGCAGGGGAACTTACTTTAGGTGGGTCAGGACAGAGGGCAACATCTCAGACAACTCATCCATGGTGGGGTACTGATACCTGGAACAGCACACCAGGGACAATAGGCCTTGTTAAAGCTACAGCTACAGGTACTGGTTATCCAACTCCTTGTTAAGGCTACAGGTACTGGATATCCAACTCCTTGTTAAGGCTACAGGTACTGGTTATCCAACTCCTTGTTAAGGCTACAGGTACTGGATATCCAACTCCTTGTTAAGGCTACAGGTACTGGTTATCCAACTCCTTGTTAAGGCTACAGGTACTGGTTATCTGACTCCTTCCTTGTTAAGACTACAGGTACCGGTTATCTGACTCCTTGTTAAGACTACAGGTACCGGTTATCTGACTCCTTGTTAAGACTACAGGTACTGGTTATCTGACTCCTTCCTTGTTAAGACTACAGGTACTGGTTATCTGACTCCTTCCTTGTTAAGACTACAGGTACTGGTTATCTGACTCCTTCCTTGTTAAGACTACAGGTACTGGTTATCTGACTCCTTCATTGTTAAGACTACAGGTACTGGTTATCTGACTCCTTGTTAAGGCTACAGGTAATCTGACTCCTTCCTTGTTAAGGCTACAGGTACTGGTTATCTGACTCCTTAGTAAGACTACAGGTACTGGTTATCTGACTCCTTGTTAAGGCTACAGGTACCGGTTATCTGACTTCTTCCTTGTTACGGCTACAGTTCTAGCCAAATGCAATGTCATGTTCTGCTTGCTTGCTTTTCTACCATTTTAACCAGTAACTTCACCGGATTGACAATGAGTGAGTAGGAGTGAGTGGAAGAGAGTGAGTGAGGGGAAAAGAGTGAGAGAGAGAGGAATAGAGTGAGTGAGAGGAAGAGTGAGGGGAAAAGAGTGAGAGAGGAAGAAAATGAGTGAGAGAAAAAGAGTGAGTGAGTGTAAGAGAGAGAGAGGGTGACTGATAACTTGTCTCCTGTTTTGAACAATCATTTCACCGAGATAAAGAGAGAACCACTCATAAAGCCTTTGGCTCCTACTTCACAGACTATCATAACACCTATTACATTAGTTCACAAAGGCAGATGCCAAGAGTGGATGCTCTACTGATCCCAAACCCACAGGGGAAGAAATGTATTAAGGAAGGAATGTTATACAGCCTGCTGAGCTGCTAGTCTGAAGGTCTCTGAAGCTACAAACACACAGTGGAAAACCCTCACAATCCAGCAGAAGTATTAATATTTCAATAAAGGCATTTAGCACTGCTATTGCAATTTGTTCTGCTTGTTGTAAACATTTCTGAAAAAAAAAAAAATCAACCACTCGATAATACGTTCTTTTTCTTCTGTTTTTCAGCAATAGATGTTGAATATAGCAACAGCTGAATACCACCTTCACATTCATGAAGCAAAATACTAACATCCCAAAACATATATACAACTGCAAGTAAATACATTGCATCACAATATCCTGTAAGCATCTGAAATGCATTTTCTGTTTTTGGATAGCGATGTGAATCTATGGTGATATCCATCCATAAGTCACAGAGTTGCAGCAGTATAGGGAGGAGTTTCCCCCTTGCCTTCGTATTGGTTTGCTATACCCCAATATTCTATAGTACCATGCTCAAAAGAAATAAGGGAACACTGAAATCACATCTTTACCGTACATGTGTGTAACTCATGTAAGGTGCTCCCCTTCCAAACCTGTGTAGTTGTAGTGTAACACCGAGGGTTACCCATGGAGGAGGGCAGTACGGGGACCTCTAATTCTGACGCAAGTCACTATTACGGACCCACTTTTTACGACTGCCAAGATCCCAGTGGGGATAATGACTGGACGGCATCTCACCCTGCGGGGAACGGGGGAGCCCCCTCCTGCTGTCCGGGGGCGTCCACATGGACCACAGCAAAGTGTGACGTGATCTCCTGCATGTCCTCGAAGTTGAACAGGGTGTTGAAGCAGGACTTATCTGCAAGGGGACGACAGACACAGCGCTGATCAAAGACTCCTCGTCGGGGGACAGTCAGTGGCGCTCGGAGCGTCCACTGGAGAAGTCCCCCTCAGCTAATCAGCACTTCAGCTCCTCCCAGCCTCTCCCTTCATCAACTGCTCTGAGAGGACACGATATGATTTCAGAGCTAGGATAATGACAGCAGACTGAAGTGTGTGTGTGTGTGTAAATGTACTCACGGTTGAGTCCAATGTCATGATAAGTGAGGATGACAGGTCTGCTGCCCTTGGGGGTTCCTCTCATAGTCACATGAAGAACGCCATGTGGGGTCTCAATGTCATGCTCCTGGAAAACACAGGACAGCAGGGTCAGGGTCGGGACAGCAGAGGGTCGGGG
>JACXGK010001573.1:36277-60641 GCA_016801125.1 Novumbra hubbsi | reverse complement strand
GAACTGAGTTTGAATAGGAAATAGAACAAAATTAATATGAAATATAGTTATGGTCAAGGTTAGAAATAATGATTTTTTAATAAAAATAATAGTGTCCTTTAAACCTTACTTTTGTCAAAGATTCCTCCATTTGCAGCAATTACAGCGTTTCAAAGCTTTGGCATTGTAGTTGTCAATTTGTTTGGTGGTCTGTGCTGCCACTCCATTTTAGACAGGATACCAGCATACTGATTCTTCCCTAAATAGTTCTTGCATAGTCTGGAGCTGTGCTTTGGGTCATTGTCCTGTTGTAGAAGGAGATATGCTCCAATCAAACACATGGCATTGCGGAATGGAGTGATAGCCGTCTTTCTTCAAGATCCCTTTTACAATGTACAAATCTTCTACTTCACCACCACCAAAGCACCACCACACCATCACATTGATTCCACAGTGCTTGATACTCATCCAGCATCTTTTCATTTCGTCTGGGTCTCACGGATGTTCTTCTTTTTGATCTGAACAACTTTGTCTGTCCATAACCCTTTTTCCCAATCTTCCTCTGTCCAGCATCTGGTCTATTTAGCCTATCTTAACTTTTTTTTTATTGGCCGGTCTGTGAAATGGCTTTTTCTTTAACTCTGCAGAGAAGGCCAGCATCCCGGAGTTGCCTCTTCACTGTTAATGTTGAGACTGGTCTCTTGCAGGTACTATTTTATGAAGCTACCAGTAAGGCAGTTAAAGTTGAGTCTATTTCTCAAACTAGACACTAATGTATTTGTTCTCAACACTGCTCAGTTGTGCACCCAGGTCTCCCACTTTTATTTTAGTTAGAGCTCGCGCTGGTCTCTGAAGAGAGTCATACACAGTGCTGTATGAGATTTGCTGTTTCTTGGCATTTTCTCGCATAGAATAGCCTTAATTTCTCTGAACAACAATAGTTTTATTGTTGTTCAGCACATACAGTTTTCGGCTGTGCTAACATAAATTCTAAATGTTTTTCTAATGATCAATACGCCTTTTAGCCCAACATGCCACTGGAACCAGGAAGTGATGGTTGCTGTTAATGGGCCTCTGTACGCCGATGTAAATATTCAATTTTGAGATACAATAGTCATTACCAACATTACTAATGTGAACACAGTATTTCTGATCAATTATGTATCTATATATATATATATATATATATATATATACAACAGACAGACTGGAGTTTGTTAGCCACTCAGGCTACTACTGACTCCCATATTGACATAGATACATATGCATCATCTGTCCTGGAATACATCAACACCTGCACCAACAATGTCACCACCTATGTCACCACCTATCAAAAAATAAAGACTTTCCCCAACCAGAAACCTTGGATGAACAAAGAGGTCCGACTGCTGCTGAAGGCACGTGATGCTGCTTTCAGATCTGGAGACAAGGAGGCCTACAACACATCCAGGGCCAACCTGAAAAGGGGCATCAAGATGGCCAAACACGCCCACAAACAGAGGATTGAGGAGCATTTCTAAAACAACTCTGACCCTCAACGCATGTGGCAGGGCATTCAAGCCATCACTGATTACCGACCTAAACACACCACCCCCTCAGCCACTGATGTCTCCCTCACAAACGAGCTGAACACCTTCTACGCCCGCTTCGACAGGGACAACAAAGACCCAGCCACAAAATTTAAGCTCAACCCAGATGCCGTCCCCCTTAGTCTGTCCATCGCGGATGTGTCTTCTGCACTTAGCAAGGTAACGAACGCAAAGCAGCTGGTCCTGATGGTGTTCCTGGGCGTTCTTAGATCATGTGCTGGGCAGCTGGCTGGGGTCTTCATGGACATTCAACCTGTCACTGTCCCAAGCGGTTGTCCCCACGTGCTTTAAGACCACAACCATTGTGCCAGTGCCAGAGCTGTCAACTGAATCAAGCCTAAATGACTTCCGACCTGTCGCACTCACCCCCACGATCATGAAGTGTTCATTTTAAGGCCTGCCTCCCTCCAACTTTGGACCCACACCAGTATACCTACTGCCCTAATAGGTCTACCGAGGACGCCATCTCCACTATTTTTCACTCTGCCCTGACCCACCTGGACAAAACCTACTCATATGTAAGGATGCTGTTCATCGACTTCAGCTCGGCATTCAACACGGTCACCACCTCTAGACTTGTTACCAAACTCCACGACCTTGGGATCAGCCCCTCTCTCTGCAACTGGACTCTGGACTTTCTTACCAACAGACCCCAGTCTGTCAGGTTAGACAATCTCACCTCCTCCACCCTGACCCTGAACACTTGTGTCCAACAGGGCTGTGTGCTTAGCCCACTCCTGTACTCTCTTTTCACCCATGACTGCGTCCCTCTGCACAGCTCCAACACCATCGTCAAGTTTGCGGACGACACTACGGTGGTTGGCCTGATTAGCAACAACGATGAGTCAGCCTACAGAGAGGAGGTCAAGTACCTTGTGGTTTGGTGCACAGACAACAACCTGGCCCTCAACACCAAGAAGACCAAATAACTGATTGTGGATTATAGGAAGTCTAAAGGCTGCATCCATGCCCCAGTCCTCATTGATGGGACCACGGTGGAACCTGTGGCCAGCTTCAAATTCCTGGGTGTCCACATCTCTGATGACCTCTGTATGACCAGTTAATACAGGTAATGAGTAGAGAAAAGGAGGGCTTCTTAAAGAAAACCTAACAGGTCTGTGAGAGCCGGAATTCTTACTGGTTGGTAGGTGATCAAATACTTATGTCATGCAATAAAATGCAAATTAATTACAATAAAATCATACAAGGTGATTTTCTGGATAAGAATTAGAGACCTCTACATGCATTGTATGTAGGAAAACCTGCAAAATCGGCAGTGTATCAAACACTTGTATATATATACAGGGATGGACAAAGATTCATCAACATGTATTTTAAAATAAAATAGCAAATGCCTTGATTTTAAGTGTTTTAAAATAAACTAGAAAATACAGCACCACACAATGTATAAAAATAACCTACTGTATTTTTGAATTTGTAATATACATTAAATACTTTTACAAGAGAGCGTGAAATCCATGCGCAAACTTTCCATCTATCAATCTATTTGATCTATCACTTCACCAGTACACAGACAGTTGATCAATGTTTGATACTAACAGCTTTTCTCTGCTTAACCAGTCATGCAATAATTCTGACATATGCCACCAGTTAACAGATCAAATATTCACATATACCTGTGATCACCCAGATTTAAAGCGATGGCATTTTTATTCGTAGCAACTAATTCATCATTTGATTGTTAATCATGAATATAATAATGTATAAAATGTAACAAGTTACACCATATCGTGGCATTATAATGTAATGGTTTACAACACTGAAATACTTTATTATAATTACGTTTTCATGTGCCACCAATAAAAACCTGACATAATATGAAAGTAGCTAGCTAAAGTTAACTGTGAGGGCTCGGTTCAAATAGTTGGCTAGAACATTATGTAAATTGGTGAACAATTTAGCCTGGGCTACTAAAATGAACAGCAAAACTTCACATGAACTATTAAAAACTTTAGCGATTTATAGTAAAAATTGCTGGAAACCTACAGGTTCGTCACCTTGACCTTCTCCTTCGGATATAGATACATGTTCTCTTCTGATCAGAGGCAGCATTTTTCTGATGTCATCATGTAGACTTATTACTGTAGAAGTATTTTACAATATTTTTAAACTGCTAAATATAAAACACCAAATTATTTTGATAAAGTATTTTTTATTAAACCTATTAAATACAAATTACAAAATACTATTTGCATTTGAAATATGTATTTTACATGAATCATAAATACTGTCCATCCCTGCCAGACATAAACAGACAATGCTTAAAACAAAAAATGTAGGGAACACTGAAATCTTGCATCGCGTCTCGATGAATGAAATACCCTGATAAAAAAATTCAAGGAACACACTCATGTGAGTTGTGGCAAGGCATGTGTTTCAAATACTTGTTCTCCCCACTGTGATTGCAAATATTTAATCCGCTTTACAGAATAGTTGCATATTAACGCAGAATTATTCAGACTCTTCGCTGAAATTGAATTGAGGTGCATCCTGTTTCCATCTACAACTTGATTTGAGTTCACCTGAAAATGTATTATATATCAAAAGAAGCAACAGTTGACAGTGCATTTCAGAGCCAAAATCAAAGAATTGCATGTAGAGCTCCAAATGGGGATTGTGTCAATGTAACAAGGGACTGGGAAACTAGTTTGGATCAAGGGAAATATGAACACAGCAAAGTGCATAAATATTCTTGATGAAAACCTGCTCCAGTGCACAAAATGTTTTCACAGTCACAATATTTATTGGGGGCACACTGTATATGCATATCACTCCAACACAGATTATCATATTCCAATAATAATCTGATAATACTTGTCATAACCATATCATAACCTATTTAACACATGTGTGTTATGACTGGTTGTGACACCTAGGCAAATCTGTCAAAACCTAAACAACCATTCTGTATCCCCAGTTTTCTTTTAAACTGTGTTTTTGGTTTACATTTCATTATAAATGCAATGTATCACTATCATTATGCCCTCCCCAATTCTTTCTGTCCCATGACTGAAATGCCAGCCGTAGTAGATATGACCAATATAAGGTCATGCACAGCTAGAGGATAGAGCCTATCTGGTTTGTATGATTATTGTCATAATATATTTTTTATATTGACAATAACTTTATTTTCTCAATTCAAGTAAATACAAAATATGATCATAATGCTTGCTTGACATTTTCATAAAGAGTACCCTCTCAGTTAAGTTGGCACATGACGATTATTAATGATAAGGTTTAGTTGTTTATTCAAAGTAACATAATCTGTCTTCTTGCTTAACTTCGTACTGTTAACTGGAGGTGCAATAGGGAGGCTGGAGTGTTAAACAATGCAATATTATTTATATTCAATCAAATAATTCACCTAAATACACAATGACACAGCTGTTTCCTCAACTGTTAAACTGTCTATGGACAAGGCTTGATAGCAATAAATATGTCTGTGGCCTTTGGTGCAGGAATTTCCTCGCGCTGTCTTTGCTTCTTAGATCTATTCTGAACATAAAAAAAAAAAAGAAATCCATGTTATCTAAAGTACCTGTAAAGTTATCAGCTGAAACCAAATACAGTTTGATTGCAGTCATTATTGCATTTGCATGGTCTGTGTATTGTCTCCATGCATTTTCCAAATCATTAAATGATTTCTGCAATGCATACCGTACATCCTAGTCAGCATAATTGGCAAAATGTGGTAATAAAAAGGCTCCTATTTGCTGTTTATGAACAACCTATAACCTTTGAATAAAAATAATAATATTTGTTTTGCACACCTACAAAAACAAACACACTAAATTCCATCCATTAAAGTTAGTTTTATGTACATTTGGTGGATATTTATTTTCAGTTGTCAATAGCTATGAAGTCAAACATTTCATGACTATGAAAATTCCAGATTTTGATTCTAGATAGGATGAACTACAATCTGCAATTTGTATAATAAAAAAAAAAGTTGGCCCCAAACGTGACTAGCTATAAAGACTTGGATTCTAGTCCAATCTTCCTTAGATTCACAATATACACTTTTCAAAGTTATGGCAAACTTTTTCAGGAAACCAGTCATTGGATTGCTGGTCAAAATAAAATTAAGTTAACCCTGAAGTACCTGGAAAAAAGTGTATTTTGTTTAAGACTTGTCATTGCGTTTCTTCCAACATCTGCTAGTCACAGTTTTTTGGTTCTATAACCATTTAGAACTCACAGGGGCCGTCTGTGGCCTTCCTTTAAAGAAATGTTGTGCCTGCAGGCTGCTGTGTTTCTTTTACAATAATATATCACAAAATCTGCCTGTTGGTGTCAACGGATGGTGTCAATAATAAGACACTAGAAAAATGAATTCACTGTCATAAGTTTATTCAATTTATTTATTTTTTACTCAAAATGCTAGCACACAAGCGGCAGTGTTTTGATTCATGCAAACTTAGATGGTCAATGTCTGTTTTATAGAAACGACCCCAACTGTTATTTTGGTTGGTGATGCTAGCATACAATCTGGTTTGTCTATGAGTATATTTAAGAAATTGTGTAGTAGCAAATGTGTAATGCGCTCACAGATGGAGGGGAGGATGAAGAGTGAGAGGTCGTTTTCTTTTATTAGACGTGTCTACACAATGGGAGAAAACACATTTTATTATTCCAAGTTACATGCTTGTGGTTTCAAATTAAAGGATCTTTAAAACAAAATAGATTTTGTGTGCTATATCTTTTTGTTGAAAATGTGTGAGAAAATATATTCTCAGTCATCTACAGCAGCATCTAGAATTCTATTAGGGTCTAAACAAGTGCACCATTTTGTTTTTGCCCTAGCACTCACAAACCTGATTCGAATTGTAACATATTGCTCACATATTTGATTGACGTAAAGAAATCTGTCATCAGAAAGTGAAAAATTATCAGGAGCATGGTCATTGCATTGTACCCACTTGAACCAAATTGTTGGATTCCAACCCGATTTCCTCACCAAGTAGGCCAAAGTCCCTGTTCAAACATTTTCGAACCTTTACATTTTCAAAAAAAGTTGCCTTTTACCTATGCCTATGTTACATAAAAATTTACATCATAATACACAATTATGAATTATTGTATCGAACCCTGACTCTAAACAACAACACAACATGTCTCTTTGTCTTCCTTCACCGAATGAGACCGGTATAGCTCTAGCTAAGCCATTGTGGGATGAAGAGTACTAGGAGTGTCTAAAGCAGGTATATAGAGATTTCAAGTCAATGCATACTGATAGACCAGCAAATGGGGAATTGTTGCTCTAAATATTGTAGAAAAAACCTTAACTATAAACATTGACTTGGGAATCTTTGTTTTTATGCTAGTAGAACAAAACAAAATGGTATTGTCCCATCGAAGCAGCCACATTGTTTCCATAGAATCTGGCAAATTAACTAATTTAAAGAGCAGACAAATGGATTCTATATTTAATTGAATTGCAGATCCGTCAAACACTTCTGGGGAATTTATAAAAAAAACATTGAAAATACATCCAAGGTGCATATTGTGAGATCTGTTGACATACATTAGTGGATCTATTGTTATTACCCAGAAACATATTTTAACCCTCAGTCTGAATCCTATTGCAAGTGCTCAGAACTACTGAGAATGAGCTGGTTCCCTCTCATGACCCCACACCCTCCCCTCCTTGTACTGCTTCTGCTTATGATGCCCGTCAAAATTTCATCAGCCTCAGTAAACATTCATCATTTAGGGGCTTTTTCGTAGTTTGCTCATGTTTGCTCATCTAAGGATCCAACACAAGCAGCTGTGTAAAGGGATTGGGTGTATTTATTTTGGATATTACTTTTTCACTAGCCGTATGCAATTGGGGGTTTTATCGAGACAATAAAGAAACAACATTACAAACCATGATATAACAAACACACATATTTTGAAGTAGGTAGAAGTCAAGAATAGGACTACAGACTTGGATCAGGAGGATATGTTATAATACTATCATACAAATAATGCAGACATAATACAATTGAACTTCAAGGATATAAGTCCGTCCAGTTAGGGAGTATAAGCAATTGTAAACCAACGTCACATATTTTGGTGCAAATGAAAGTGACAACAGATACTCAGGAGAGGAACTAGCAAGACAACACCCAAAAAGGGAATGCTTTTGCAAGTAGTGCTACTACTGGTAGCATGGTAGGCAGTACCTGCAGCCTATTTAGGTTGTACAGGTAGTCCAGCTTTTCCAGGATGGCACAGCCATACATGCCATTGCAAGAAGTTTTGCTCTGTCTCTCAGTAGTCTCAAGAGCATAGAGGAGATACCAGCTGACAGGCTGTTACTCAAGGAGAGCTGTACAGGGCCGTAGAAAGGTATTAACACAGCATCAGAACCGGTATCTGCTCCTTTGCGTGAGGAGGAACAGGATAAAATGACCTCCAGCTGGCTACTGGTGTGCATGTTTCTGACAACATTTTCAGAAACAGACTCCATGAGGGTGGCACTGGGGCCCAGCGTTCTCTAGTAGGACATGTGCTCACAGCCCAGCACCATCCATATAGTTTGATTGGATTTTGCCAGAGAACACCACAATTGGCAGGTCCACCATTTGCGCCCTGTTCCCAACACAGATAAGACACTGAGGGCATGTGACAGACGTGGAACAGTCTGGGGATGCTGTGGTGAACGTTGTGCTGCCTGCAATATCATCCAGCATGACTGGTTTGGCAGTAGGTCAGTGATGGTCTGGGGAGGCATTTCCTTGGATATGTGCTAGCCCACGGCACCCCGAATGCTTTTAGGTACTGTGATGAAATGAATTGACCCATTGTCAGATCTTATGCTGGTGTATTGGGCCCTGGGTTCCTTCTGTTGCAGGACGATGCACGGCCTCTTGTGGCAAGAGTGTGTAGACTTTTCCTGGATGACTGGCCCTCACATTCCCCAGACATGAATCCAATTGAGAACGTCTGGGACGTTATGTATAGGTGCATGCGGCGCCGCCAAGTAGCGCTAAAGACTTTCCTTTCCTACTGACGGCCTGAACCAGGTCTCGGTGGAGATACCGCAGGACACCATCCGCCGGGTCATCAGGGGCACGCCCAGACGTGGTCAGGAGTGCATTCAGGCACGTGGGGCCGTACACACTACTGAGTCACATTATGAGTTGCCGTGAGAACATTTTCTTATAGATTTTCGTTGGGTAGGAATCAGCAGCCCTTTCCATTGACCATTACGTTGTTTTGTTCTGAACAAATTACACAATGTACGGTAAAGATTTTGATCTTTAATATATTTGGTTCAGCAAGACCCGATGTGTGATTTGAGTCTTCCTTTAATATAACATATAAATGGTCACCTAACAAATGTTTTAAACAGACGTCTGACTCAACCACCCCCTGCTCCTTGCAAACAGCTGACCCCACACAGCCTTTGCAGGCCTTGATGAGTGATTTTTTCCCCTTCCCCCAACATCCCTGGGCATGTGCAGTCAACTCCGTTATTAAGCCTCTACCCGTGGGTTTAAGACCCGGCCATATGGTGTTGCTAGCAGAGTGTGCCGAGGCTCAGGGATGTCCATGATCTGATGAATCTTTCTCAGAAAAGTTGACATTACAGGAAAAGTAATGACTTTATAGCTATCCAGCTAGACTGAGTTTTAAAAAAATGGTATTCCTTACTCCACATGCAATATCTATTCAAAACTAAACTGTGTTTAACCATATTATATGTTGCATACCAACTATTCGTAACATTCAAATATAGTGCCCATTTAGGCCAAAGCGATGGACTTCTAAGACAAGGATTCAATTGAATACATGCAAGTCCTGAGAAGACTGAAAGGTTGAGCAATTCGTTATTATTGCAATGTACAGTTGCTGCAACCAAAATAGTTGCAGGATTATATTATAGGTTGTGTGTTAGCCCAAGGAAGAATGTTTTGAATCTGACAGATCACAATTCTTATACAGTTAATCAGGTGCATGAGAAACCATGTTTAACATGTTGGTGGGGGTTAGGAGAAAGTGGGTAAAATTGCATCAAAAAGCTTCTTGACACAAGTCTTGTTACATGTTGAATTTGTCCGATTTTATACATCCCTCCAGTAACTGGAAATCAGACATGACTTGATTTATCTCTCATAATATTAGTGTGCTATTAAATCAACCTACTGACCTAAAAATAAGACAAAAACAAATGTGGTCTGATCAACATGGGCTCATTCCCTCTGGAGTGGAATTAACAATTGCCATATTTAAAACCAACCAGATGACATAAAGGCAGTGGTTTATATCTGTAATCTTCATTCACTATTCTATGCAAAGGCAGATTAATCAGGAAAAACCAGAGTTACAGAGGGATGGTTTACAGTTAATGTTAATACCCCTGACTACACATTACTAGAGTATATCAACTATGTCCTTACTTATATTTAAAAAATCTATTATGCTTTGTGAGGTAATGTTAAGTTTGGTAGGTTACATGTTCCCCAGCAATCATGTTAAAAGTCTGAGTCCAATTTAGACCCCTACAAAACAGCCCATTCAGCAAACACAAAAACACACATACTTTTATATATTTTTATAAGTCTTAAAGCCTCTTGGCTGTATCATTTTGCCTTATTATGTGTTGAAGAGTTAAAGAAGCTATGGAAGCTATGTGAGGCATTTGGTAGTATTTTCACTGAACTCTATTGCATATGGGAATTATTAATTTGTATCTGCTTTGCTTCAGCTCGACCACTTACTAAAGAGACGAAAGTGTCATTCTATTACATTTTTGTGTTTCTGAAGTCCCTGGGCATCAGCATAGCCTAGTCCAGGGTCGTGAGTGTTAAATGTCAAGCCTTGTAGTGAGCTGTCAAAGAACAGAATAGGCACTGGATGATTGATGACTGGTGAGCCTGAAACCAAACCCCCCAATTGCAAATGCTACCTTGCATCAGTTTTCTTACCCCCCACCATCTCACCCTGATACTGGCTCACTATTCAAGGTCAGTTTGCACAGACTGACACCCCAACATACTGGCATCTCTCTAGGCCTCTTGACACCCAAACTAGATTATTTTTTGCATGTTCCCAAAAACACATTGCTGAAAACCAAAATATTAAATTTAAACCAAGAATTAGTCAAAGCCTGTTTTGTCATTCTCAGTTTGTTTAGTTCTGCAATGTGGTTGCTTCTCTTTGTATAGTGAGATTCAAGCTCTCGCATTCGGCAATGCTGGAGTAGGGGGTTGGTAGAATAAACGGGCTGGATGTGGAGAGGGTACAGAATAACATTAAGCTTTCAAATCAAATGACAAGATCATTAATGGCCAGGGTATATCATATTTGACTCCATGCATATTTATTGTGGAGCTGTACCGATGGAACTGTTGGCTGTGAAAACGTTCCGCAGTCCAAAATGATGAAGTCAATTGGTGTACAGATCTAGGGCTATATTCACAAAACATTTTATCTTACCACTAGGAGGACTCCTAAACAGCAGTAAAAGTTCCTAGCTAAGAGTTTCCACTTCTGACCTATTCACAAAAACAACTTTTACTAAGAAGAGAAAGGGTGTTTTTTTGTAGTTGGCAAACATCATGAGAAAATCTAATTATTTGTTGCACAATATGGGGTCTGGGGAGGGTACTTATTGTTTGATATAATATTCTACTGACAGAAAACTGAGATATACGTAGTTTGTCTGTGCTACATATATGCATTTCCCCTGTGGCCAAGTTATGTAGTAGTAGTCACAACATTGATCTTTGTAATTGGTTTGTTGGTGAAGTGACAGCATCCCTGACTAGTTCTACTATGATCATAATACCCTTGCGATAGAGGTGATACCTTGTTAAAAGCTCAGTATTAATAAATATTTCTTAAACGTAGACCCGATCACGTCCGCTGGCAGCAGCCTTTTTATGATTGTGATTTAGTGACTTAGGAGTCCCCTTAGAAACCCCTAACATTTCACAGATTTAGGAGTCCTCTTAGATACCTCTAACATTTCACAGATTTAGGAGTCCTCTTAGATACCCCTAACATTTCACAGATTTAAGAGTCCTCTTAGATACCCCTAACATTTCACAGATTTAGGAATCCTCTTAGATACCCCTAACATTTCACAGATTTAGAAGTCCTCTTAGATACACCTAACATTTCACAGATTTAGGAATCTTCTTAGATACCCCTAACATTTCACCGATTTAGGAGTCCTCTTAGATACCCCTAACATTTCACAGATTTATGAGTCCTTTTAGATACCCCTAACATTTCACAGATTTAAGAGTCCTTTTATAAACCCCTAACATTTCTCAGATTTAGGAGTCCTCTTACATACCCCTATAATTTCTCAGATTTAGGAGTCCTCTTAGATACAGGACAATTTCACTTGTATAATTTTAGACATAGATATTGCAGCAGTTGTAGTAATTGTAGAAAGTGTATTTTAAATGTAATACATTTCTCTATGACATTATAAGGATTAATTTCTTGTGCACAATTCTAAAATAAAAATAACAAACAATAGATTATTGAGCTAACACTGCCGGTGTTTGTTAACCAAGAGATTACACACACCGAAGCATGGCTCTACAATGTAATGTGTGTAAGTGTGAAACTCAATTCAGTACAATTACCTTTCTGAGGTTCCAACTAGAGATAGTTTCGTTGCAGAGCACTTAACTTAACACATTTCCAAAACAGTGATCTGTCTTGAATTACATTTGTTTTCTTTCTTTGCCATGGCAGGCACATGGATCTCTCTCACTGGCTGGTAACTCAGATGGCCTCTCTATTATGTTTAAACAGGTTATACAATGAATGAATATGCTCTGCTCACATTACTTTATCTTCTTCCACCTCTCATGTTAGTGTTTAAAATGTCTGAGATCTAAAAGCGCTACCCTTTCAGATAATCAAATACAACTCTTGCTAACCTTAAAATACTGATTACTGTTCAATCAAATGTACAGGTGGTTTTAGAATGGCCATAACATTTAACAAAGAAAAGCAGATGGTACAAAATAGTTGACTTAAGGCTAATAGTTGACAAAAGGCTAATGTCATAAAATAGCTTGTTAGGCCTACATTTCTTCAGAAGAAAGAAATGTAGCACAACACTTGCCAATCTGTTCTTGTTAACAATTCTTGTTACATGAATGTTAACTGAGCAGGAAATGCATAGCATGGAATACAATGGTGAGCAAGTGTGATGCTTTTAAATTTTTAAATGATCATCAAATTGTGAGACTGCACGTATATAGTTTGAATTCACATTAATATGTGTAATAACAATAATCACAGCACCAAGACAAGACATCTGACAATACAAACCGGTTCTAGTGAGGACAACTCAGTTCCCAGGGAGTTTGAAAGCAAAACAGCCCCACAACATCAACCACCATCCATTACTTTTTTTTAAACGGCAACACACTTCTGCTGTTTGTAGACAAAACGCTCTGCATGTCTCATCTGACCTTTAACACCTGTTTCCAATCAAACTTCAAATGATGTTTACAAACTCCAGATGGTAATGTTTATGTGTCGATGAGAGTCGTTTTTTTTCTAGTAAAACATCTAAATAACAATGGAGGTGACATCTACACATTTTTGGAAATTGATATTTCCAGTTTTGGAAATTGATATACTTAATATAACAATATTTTGCTAATCTTAAACTGTGTTCCTAGGAGAATGTTTTAACTCTCAAACCATCTTTCTCACTCTGTGTTATGGTTAAAAACATGTTGGCCCTTTTCCAAGTAGTTTTGTAGCAGTGCAGATTAGTATATTAATATGAGTATTTAGTTTTCTTGCAGCCATTGCCTAAAGTATGAAGATCAGTAACCTTTTGCATAATTTTGTTTGTGTTTTTTGACCTCCCACACTTTGCTAGTTGGCTAAGGGAGTATTACATGAATGTCACCTTATACTTATAGCATATTTATAAACTGAATGTTATGGATTAATATTTCTTTCTCTCATGTATATTATAAATAAACAAGAATTATTTGTTTCTCTCTTTTTTGCTTATTTTAACCAAAGACTGGTAAACATTTGGAGGGCTGTAGGATGGTAACTAGTAAAATATAATTCATTAAACAGAGTGTAATTGGAAATCAGAGGATGCAGAGAATGCAGTCAGACATATGCAAATATTTGTCACAGCACATTCTGGTGTTAGACTTTCTAATTTCACTCAGCTTTTGTGCAAACTGGTGCCAGTTAGCAGTCAGGAACGTGTGTGGGCTCTATTGCCATGGCATTGGATGCGCTGGCAGAGGACCTGAATCCAAATGTATTTGGCTTATAGAATAGATTTGATTGAGCTGTTGGGTTTCTGCAGATGGGACTGTGGGTTGAAACAGGTTCAGTCCCTGCGTGCTTGTCTACAACTCTTTTGGTCTCTGAATTCTTACAGTGGTGTAAAAAATTTGTTTACAATTCAAGGAGGTCAAGGATTTTAGGAAGGATAATTATTAACAGAATTACCCTGCAACCGGCAATACCAAAAAACATAAACAGACAGTTGTGTAAACGTTTTTCTTCTATTTAGTGACTTTCTTTTTCTTGCTATTCTTTGTCAATACATATTTGCAGATCGTTAACCAAAACTTAATATTAAATGGAGTGAACTTGATGGAACAAACATCACAAGAGACCAATAACAAGCAATCAAACACTTCCTTCAGTCTTGCAGTGAAATATATTGTTTTCCTTGTAGAAGTTCTTTAATTCAGGAAAATGTGTAGGCATTCTATTATAAAAGACAACGTCTTCTCAGATATGCTGAGAATCCCATCCCAAACCAACTCAACTCGGTTGTGGTGATTGTTGAGGCCAGGTCATCTGGTGCATCACCATCACGCTCCTTTTGTTGGTCAAATAGCCCTTACACAGACGTGAGGTGTGTTATGGTTTATTATCCTGTTGAAAAACAAATGATATTCCAACCAAGTGCAAGCCATTTGGGATGGTTTATCACTGCTGAATGCTGTGATAGCCATGCTGGTAGAAGTGACCATTTTCACTACTTCTACAAACACTAATGCTGCCACTGCAGTGTTCCTATTTAAAATTAGCCTCTTGGTAGAAACAGTGTAGGAGAGATTGTTTACCTTTGCATGGCTGGGGAATGTGAACCCATTGTTTGTGTTAGCCACTGCTCTTGCTTGTGAAACACTTATCTTGTATGTGTCTGGTATGATGAACTTCCAGAAAGTCATTAAGTGTGCATGATTTGAAAGTTGAAACATACATATAATGACTCGGATTACAAATATATTACACCCAAACCCGCCCTTGTGATTAAATCTTAATCACCTGCTGTGCTGTGTTGGTAAGAGATAAGCAAATAAACACAATATGGACACAAGTATTGGGGCACCTACACATTATACCTACAGGAGCTTGTATGACATCCCATTCAAAATCCATAGGCATTATATCTAGTTAGTCCTCCTTTGCAGCTATAACAGCTTCCACTCATCCAGGATTTTGGAGTGTGTCTGTTGGAGTTTTTGCCCATTCTTCCAGAAGAGCATTGATGAAATCAGACACTGACGTTGGAAGAAAGCCTGGCTTGCAATCGCTGTTCTAGTTCATCCCAAAGGTGTTCAGTGAGCTTTTTAGAACAACCCATTTCTTCACAAATGTTTGTAAAGGCAGACTACATGGCTAGATGCCTAATGGTATACAGCTGTGGCAATGGGACTGAATGAAACACAATTCAATGATTAAGTGGTGTGGCCCAATATTTTCATCCACATGTTCCATAAGGGTCCTTTAATCATCTACTCAAGTCTGTGGCAGCTAATACACACATGATTTGAATACAGGAATGTCCCCAAGGCCATTGTAAAAGTGTATAGCCCATAGCTAGCTAATAATATTTAATAGGACTAAGTGATCTTCCCTGAGTGGAAATGTATGTCATCATTAGATGATGCAAAGCCCTCCAAATTAAAATGCAGGCAAACAGACAACTCTTCCTTCTGTATTTTCAGTTGATCTTGTGTCATATCAAGGGCCGGTGGATCGGGGGCTGAACAGTAGTTAAGATCCATCACCATGGATATATCTACAATGTCATCAACAGCATTACTGACCACCTTGGTTGAACACATTCTCCTCTGCCATACTGCCATCTTGGATCAAGTAGCCGCTCCACTGGATTAAGACAGGGATGGCTCCCTTCTTTAATCTTCAGCGCCCGGTGATGTCCTTAGGCTCATTCAAGTCCCCAGCTCGGCTGCAGACCCTGAAGTGGTTTGTAACACTAATTTGATCAAGTTGGATATGAACATGTTACCTCTTCCGCACATATTCCAGTACTGGGATATTGTCAAAGCTCAGTATTGAGTTGAACTTTGCCGATGCCTCACATTGTGGCACACAGAAATGCTCTGCTGAGGTACTATCTACCCGTTAATACACAAAATGTAGAAAAGTATTGGGAAATATGCTTTTGTGTAATTGAACAATTTATCGTATTGCTAGCTAGCTTCTGTAATCTATTCAAATTGTGGTTTGTGTTCTTCTAGACTGGAAACTAACAAGCTGGCTAATATTTTAGCAGAGGTACGTCAGCCTGGCATTGTAGTTACAGCCTTTTTAAGGTTTTGATGTGACAGTGATACAACAGCGCTGTTCTTCTGATCTGGAATCATTACATTAACTGTAGACCTTTCTACTCCCCCCGTGTGTTGGCTTCCTTCATTCTGGTCGCTGTTTGCATTCCACCGCAGGCCAACGTGCCTGAGGCACAGCGCAGCAGACCTCCAGCAGGCTACTGGGGTTTATGTTTCTGACTGTCAGAAACAGATTCCATGAGGGTGGCATGATGGCCTAACATCCTTTAATGGGACCTATGCCCACAACCCAGCACCACGCAATTTGATTGGCATTCGCCGGAGAACACCAAAATTGGCAGGTCCGTCATTGGCTCACCCTTCTCTTCACAAATGAGAGCAGGTTCAAAGTGATCACATGTGGCAGACATGAAAGGGTCTGAAGACGGTGGACGTTATGCTGCCTGCAACGTCATCCAGCATCATCGGTTTGGCAGTGGGTCAGTGATGGTCTGGGGAGGCATTTCCTTGGAGGGTCGCTTTGGACTTCACATGTTAGTCAATGTGTAGGCTGTTTTTGGGTGGTTGGCATTGATTGACTGGCCCTCAATTTCCCCAGACTTGAATCCAATTGAGAACCACTTGGCATATGAAGCTGACCTGGTAGCGCCACAGACTCTCCAGGAACTCACTGATGACATGATCCAGATCTTGGAGGAGATCCCCCAGGACTCCGTCTCATCAGGAGCATACCCAGACATTATCGGTAGTGTGTACAGGCACTACCGATAATTTTCAATGTGAGTTTGAATACAGCTCTCAATCGGTTGATATTTTTTGTTTCCATTGACTTTTGTTATGTGATTTTATTCTCCACTAATTACAGAAAGTAGAGTCAAGATTGTGATCTTTAATATATTTAGTTCATCAAGGCCTGATGTGTGATTTAAATGTTAAATAGGTAAGGTAAATATCTGACTTCATGCATAATTATACTAATATATTGCATTTATAATAATGTAATAATGTAACATCAAAATACTGTTTATAAGAAGACAAATGTTACAGAAGGTTCTGTTATGTTTAGACAGACTGTCGTAAGCATTCATCAAACAACGCAATGTATGTCATAATATTTCTAAATATATGTGTCATTATATTGTTGTGACAATGTTATGACAGGATATGACATGTTATGTGAGCAGACATGGTTATGACCATGTTATGGCAATACACTAGAAGTAAAGTAACATTTTTCTGCCAAAAGAAATCCTTCAATGTTTGTCTCTGTATCCTTTCTGTTGAATTATAGATTCAATAAATAAGCAGCATTTTAGATTTCTAAAGTGATATCTCAGGGGGAAAAGATTTTAATATATACAGCCTAAATAAAGATGAAACTTTACAGGGATTTAACCTTGGGGGCCAGTAATGTTATGTAATGCACAATTTTCTGGCAATTGGATTACACCCCAGATCAAACCTGACAATATAAAAGTCTGCAGAAACAGGTGAGTATAACTAGTGCTACTCACAGTTTGAGCAAGAAAGTAATCATGAGATATTAATGTTTTTTTGTGCCAATTATTATAACATACCGTACTAAAATGTGTCATAAAAAATATTGCTTCCACTAAAACAAATCTGAAATTCAACTGCACTGATGTAAAAAGCATAGCCTATAATGTTTTGATGAGTTGAAACAAATCTGAAATGTTGTGTCTTTTGGGGAATGAAATTAGGTGAACAGAGAAATCATAACCTGAAATTATTTATTTTTTTATCCAGGGAGACATTGACATGGATTCTAATTTGCTAGTGTACCCTGAGGACAATCATTTGAAACACCAATACAGGAAAAACATACAAATATCCACAGGACTAGGGCAGTGGTGTGTTTTGTTTTTACAGTGCAAAGTATTTGGAAAGTGACCCCCGTTTGGTTGTTCTGGCTCTGAACTTCTGCAAATTGAAAATAATGACTATGATTTTACATGTCAGTGCAGACTGTCAGCTTTTATTTGAGGTTATTTACATCCATAAACCAGGAACAGTGTAGGAATTACATTAACTTGTCTACATAGACGTAGACAGACGTAAAATATTTGGACAGTGTTCTGCTCAATAGTTTTTTATCCAGTTGTATGTGTGTATTGTAGGCCGCGCAGATGCCATCCAGGTTTCTATTGTACACATACAATCCTAATAATACGTCACCTGCTTCTGGATATGACACAGCCACTGCAGGAGAGGGGTATGTTGTTTCCCCTGCTAGTGGAGGGAACACGCCCTCCGGCTGCACCTGAAGAGCCTTTCCTTCCAGGGCCTTCCAGTGCCCAGGGCAACATTAGCCTGCGGGGTCTGGAGAGTTCCCCCTAAAACATCCAAAGACGTGGTTGTTTCCTGTGTCTCCAGCCCGGTGCTGTGCGTCTACATCTTCGACCATTGTAATGGGGAGAGTCACATGGAACAAACATAGATCAGTTGTTGAAGGCCTTGCTGGGTGTTTAATTAACAGAACCAGTGGAGATGAAGAGGGAGAAATATTCCTACCATCTCCTGATCCTGATTGGAGACAGCCGTTCAGGGGAATGGCTGGCCCTGCTAACTGCCTCCGGAAAATTCCAGCACCTTCCACAGGATTTTCTCATGGGGCGTGGATGAGACACTGATGCAGCTGAGGGCTTGCTCTTGCCACAATTTACACAATGTAGCCAAAAGTATATGGGCACCCGACCATCATACCAATATGAGCTTGTTGGGCATCCGTTTTCAAAACCATGTGCATTAACATGGAAGCAGCCCCCCATATGCAGCTATAACAGCCGCCACTCTTCTGGGAAGGCATTCCACAATACTCTGTGGGAATATGTGCCCATTTACTCAAACAACATTTATTAGGTCAGGCACTGATGTTGGACAAGAAGGCATGGCTCACAAACGCTGTTCCAACTAATGACAATGGCATGTTCCAGAGAGTCTAACTGATACCAAACCACTTTGTATTAACTGTAGGTTTGTGAGAAGATTTTTGAAAGTAAAAATACTAATATAAAATCCATTCAAAATATAGTTTACAAAGTATGTGTTTGATGCATATTCAATTTGTGCTGTAGTCAAACCTGATGTTCAGAAATGTACATTAAATATAATTTCATTCGACTGCTTCTGATCTAAACTATTTGTTTTTTTGTTCTCTGTGTTTAACCCATTAAATTGTACTTTACACTTTATTGCTGGACTTCGAAGTGATGAACCTGTATTTCTGATCACATGTCAAATGGCTATCAGCCCTGCGTTCAGCTTTTTACGTTAAGTGAATCATGCATGGCTCCTATTCCTATGTCAAATTATTTTGCCTTGTTGACTTAAGAGCAAGATACTGTAGCTGTAACTGTTGACAACACAAGCGAAACCTAAGGTATCTAAACAATTGAGTTGCAGTAACCCTTGGACAGCATTCAAGACAAACAATCAAGTAGTAGTTAAATAGTGATAAATGAACCATGATGTTCCATTTGGATTACAGATGCCAAATATTTTTATAAATAATTTTGACAAAACTGTTACAAAGAAGTCCTCTAGTCCTGTGGAAATTGCCTGCAGGAGGTCATCTCAACAATTTCTTCCTAATGGACAAACCCTGGAGGAAATGGGAACTCAAAGAAGGAATTCCTGTTGACACTATTTTACATTTAACTCTTTGTTGGGGTGTCTGCAGAAATAAGGACACAACTGTTGGTGACTGGACTAACCTTAGCAACGATGTACAAGGAGATAAAAGAAGGCGGCAGTAGCTGGTACTTTAAAGTGTCAGGGCCATTGTAGTCATGACTAGTTTATGATGCTGATGTCAAGCATCCCACTCAATGAGGCCTTTGTCCAAGGCTGAGACCAGGGCAGTGGGAAAACTGCCCACTCTTAGTCGGCAGGCCCATCCATCTTTCGGTGAGGTCTTGCCGTCCCCTTTGCACCAAAACTCTTGTGTATTAAAGATCTCTTGGGTTAATGTGCTGGAAAATTGGCTTGCATTTTTATTGGGGGAGGCTAGCTAAATGAAAGAAAAACAACGCAGGGAGGTCAGAAAAGGACGAGAAAAATATCTGGAGGAGTGATCTGGGAGGGCAGGCCCTCAATGACTTGTATCCTGTGACCTCGATAAAAGACTGCCTCACAAGATATGATATTGTACACTGGAGTCCAGTTACTTCCATTCATCATTACAATCAAAACCAACAGTAGTTACTGTAAAAGTACTGTGTACTGACTCATATATGAGAGAATACAATTAATGTACATTTTGAAACAACAGCAGAAAGAGTGGATATAAACAGTCCACACCTTTTATTCTATTATTAATTACAGCTTTTGTTTATGTAAAGATTGAAGTAAAGACAAATCATGTCAGTCAGTTTCTCACATTTAATAAGATATTGTGACAAACATTCAAGTGGAATATAAATATACTTTTTTTTTTCATGTTAATGTCAATTCTTCTGATGCATAATTGTTCACACCGTTTGTTCTAATTTTGTTTGCTGAAGTAACCAAAGATAACCAAAGGTTTGTTTGCTGGGTGGTTCCAGGACCTTCATTGTCCCAAATCGTTACTATTCATTGTCCGCTTTCCAGCCCAGAGCCCATGTCCCACAGCTTGTTGCTGCCGCCACCATGCTTAACAGTAGGTTGTGTGTAATTTGGGTGATGATCCATGCTGGCTTTGTGCCAATATACCTTTTGTAATTAAACTATAAGACATGGTTTTAAGGGATTGAATATGTCCTCTTGCAAAGCATATACAAACTTGGAATGTTCGTTTTGTAAGAAATAACTTCTGTCTTGCCACCCACATTTTTAAGGGTTGTCCTGATCTTTTCAATGTCTATGTCAAGCCATCTTGCCTTCACTTTTAAGCAATGGTTTTCACTGTGTGCAATAAATCAAGGAATGGTTTGAAAATTACCTTCACTGGCCTGGAACAGCCCAGTCAGAGCTTTAAAAACTTTATAAAATCTGGGAACTGACCTAAAAACAGCTGTGCACAAAAGATGCTCTTGCTATTTGACTGAGATTGCATTTTCAATAAGGGCGTGTAGACTTTTCATATCCACTGTATGTTATTTACACTTTTTTATTGAACATTAATCTTGTGCTGTTGTACTGCAATAACAAACTAACTCAGCTTAGTTTTGTGAGTTTCATTGAAATCTATTCAAATTGCTGGTATCATCTTTAAGCCAATTTAGGCAATTTGCAACATTCACCCATATTTATCATCTTTCTGGATATACAAAGATATGGCAAGTTTAAGCACTGCTTTCATTTAATTCTGATTTCTCCAAATAGCAAATGACTATAGGTTTACACAGAATCTGTCCACAACAGAATACCTGCTACTATTATTGTTCTTAATGTGAGGGGTAAGTCAAACATGGTCATAGAAAACATCAGTTCAATCAATGAGGCTGGAGTGACTGACCTACTGGACACGTTTATGGGTGTGGGAGGCTAATTAGGACGATCTTCCCAGGGTCTCAGATAGAAGCTCACTGAACAGCTGGCCAGCACCGGACTCTTGTCCTTGGGTCAAATGTGTGGCAGGCTGTCACAGACAGTGACACAGCTATAGGTCTTCAGAGGCCAATTTATTTAATGACTAGCCCTGAGGCTGGGTACTCTCTGTTACTCTTCACTTGGCCACTTGTAGATGACACTGTGGATGCCAACCTTAAAATAAAGAGTAGGTTTTTGCATAGGTTTGTAATACACATTCTTATTAGACAAATTGTAAAAGAAATTCTAATTTATTGTAAATAAAAGGCATACCCACAGCTCAGAAAATTATTCTAACCATTAAAGATGCCTAAATAAAAAGCATATAAAATATTTAAGGCAATTAGTAAAAAAAAATCTAAAGTGAAAAAGCATTTTCCCATGCAAACAGTCCTTTCTACGATGCAAAATCAAACATGGGTCATTGACATCCAGCAATACTAACTCTTGATTTTCTCACATTCAGTGACCCAAAGGTCAAAATGTTTTGGTCCCAGAAGTCTCTTAACACACAGATGTTACAGTAATACGGCCAGGAAATCAGGCCCAAACATGACCCCTGACCACGCCTGTCAGCTGATCCAGCATAGAGTCTTTTGAAATAGACTCCCTACATCTATAAATTACCACATTTTCCCACCATATCCCTCCATTCATGTTGTCCTGCTCCGGCCATTCTCCAGTGAGAGACTAGCATTCAACGAATAGTGATGGCACAGTTGCTGAAATTTGTCCCCTAAGGTTAAAAAAGGTCAAAGGGCTCACACCAGGGTCAGGGCCTGTCTTTATGTTTCTTCTCACCAAAGGCTTTGTGATGAATAGAGAGCCCCAGGAAACAAAAGCTTTCAGCAAAGACAAGCAACTGTGCTCGATACATCAGCGCCTCTACTCGCTACAACATTCCCCCCCCCAAAAAACACTTTCTAATAGCAGATAGAAGGAAAATAAATTCCACATAGAGGTACCAAAGAAATAGTAAAGAAAAGCAAATAAAGTATGAGGGACAAAATAATTACTGGACAGGCAACCAACAATTTTCACTGGATTAGTCATAGGAAAAAAGTTTTGCATACATATGTTTTGTTTTGGATCCATACATGGAGGGCTAATCAGGAAAATGTAATAGTTTCCAAAAAAAAGTCTTAAAACACAACAACTGTACCGATTTCAAATAATATTCAATGTTTGCAACAACCATATCAATGACTTAATAAGAAGAAGGGCCATTAGCCCTTTAGTTGTGGGATATTGCAACATTCATTAAGACGAACAGTCACCAGTTATATAAGAGATAAAAAAGGTGAAAATCTCCATTCTTTGCCTGAAATTCCCATAAGGTAAGCATTTTTTATCTGGTGATTTGAAAGGCCATGAATATGTTTGGCAGTGTTTATGTAGACATTTTCATTCTGGAATATTGACACATCATGAGGGAACTGTGTTTCAACTATCACACCTGATTCTGTAAAGTGGCCTCATATTTCTTATGCCATTATACGATCATACAGAACTATCATTAGACCCCATAACTCCCACAAGATGGCTGCCCATATCATTACGTATCCCCTATGTTTAACAGTTGACAGCAGACATTGTGGGCTGAAGGCATCCTTTGGCTTTCTCCAAACATAAAATTGTTAAGATGAAGGAAATAAAGTGAAAGACGACTCATCAGCCTATTTTACTTCTTTCCAGGTTCCAGGGTTTTTTCAAGACTGTGCTTTTGGGCTGTCTATCTGTTGGTCAGGTTTGATTTGCAACCACTCACTAATGTAATTTGACAATTTTCCGAAAAATAAATTCGAGATTTTAGAAATTGTTCCCCCCTGTCACATTCAATACTTTAGCAGGTTTTCTTACCAATGCACCTGCAATTCGGGCACAAACTATTTGACTACTTTGGAGCTCTGTTTCTGCACATTACGAAACTATCAAAGTGATTATTGTCAGACCTCTTCCATAGCTGACACATATGTACTTCTTATTGGCATCAACCGTATTTGATCTCTGAAGCTGCATTTGTAATTGCAATTTAGTTACTTCAAAGTAACAGTTCCATCAATTTGTCGTCCACCCCAAATTCCAGGTGTGCATAGCTGATAGAGGCAATAATTGCTTGCCAAAGGCGATTCTACAAAGTACTAAACCAATGGTCAGAACACTGATGTACGTGAGATATTTCAAATTTCTATTTCCCAAAAATATAACTGGCAAAGTTATTAAGTTTAAACTTTTGCTTTGTAATAATGGGGTGTTGTATGTAGACTGATGGCAATTGTTTCATTCCAATATAGAAAGTCTATAACACAACAAAATGAATACTTTTTAAAGACACTGTATGCTGTTTACTACATTTTAAATGTATTCCTACTTTTGAACAGCATAAACATGTAATTAAACTAACATCACCATATAGTTTACATTATATATAGGGGGGAGTGGGGTAAGTTGACCCACCCCTCGTATCTAAACAACTGTACAAATGTTTTGCCATTTGAAATGTGTGACGGCTGGCGAAAGGAAGGAGCGAATCAAGGCGCAGGGGTTGTTCAAAGCGTTCGGATATTTATTCCGAACTAAGCGATACAGCCGATGGAGGCTTTGCAAGAGCAAACGTGCTCGCAGGCACGGATAGGTACGTTTAGAACAGTAAACAGGTGCGCTTGACAAGGCAGCGCTGTTAAGGTACTGCAACACGTA
>JACXGK010001573.1:0-36177 GCA_016801125.1 Novumbra hubbsi | reverse complement strand
GGAGGCACGCGCCCGGAGGTAGATCCACCACCAGGAGGCGACGTGACAAAATGACTGCTTTTGAATGCAACAAATAGCCTAATCCAAAGAGGAAATAGTTCCATTGGAATTGACTTGCCCAATTATAAAGATATTTAAAAGAGGTTATGCGAAGACAATGACAAAATCCCTAAAAACCTGTCTTGGACTTTCAATTCCATAGTCTATTACATTCAATGTCTGTATATTGTGATAGTCTTCCAGCCTCTGGTTCTGCTATTCATAATTAGATATTTGTTGCGTGTGTTGTCTAGTGGAGGCGTAGTGTAATGAGAAATCTGTTGAGGAAAAGTGGGAGTGTATTCAATGAGGAGGAGTGTCTGGACACACCAAATCTCCAACAGACCCTGGGTGATGTTAATCAGGTGTCCTGGATCAGATCTGCTTCTCCAAATATCAGAAACACCAGGTGTGGGCCGTCAGAGTTTTGAAAGTCTGTGTAAACTGAAATCTAACTAAATACATTATAGTATGGACATGTATCTGTAGTGTTTGGATTTCCCTACTGATAATTACACGCATATAAATTGGGAGTCGAAGCGATCATACTTGGCATTCCTGAGTCCAAGTCTTTGAAACATTCTGTGTAGCCCCAGGAACACATGCCATTTTAATGTACTGTTTTTGATGAACAACCTAAACTTTATTGGCGCATATGATAACTTATAGAAGTGCACACACATACAGAATGTGAAGTGACCAGACACATACCATTTTAAAGCCATGCTCGTGACAAAAGGATTGGCTACTTTTACTAAGAACTTCCTACATATTATGGTCACGTACAATTACATATTTCTTAAAACAATATGGTCAGATTACCTATGTATATATACTTTTGTCATAAAGGTTATATTCCCTTGAACTCATTTTCCTAGCAGTCCCCCTGCAACCTTTTAAGTGGTAAACCTTCAATCACCCTACTACACTTGTGGTTTTTTTATCCACAGCTAGCTATGTGTCTAAATACATAGTTTAGTACATAGTAAAATATTTAAGAATGCTGAATAATGTATGTTGATTCATTGATTTTGATTCATTCTCATAAACAAAGGTGCCCCAGTTACGGTCCCAACTGGCTTTTTTTTTTCCAAAAGTGCCGGGGCCCAGCCCAGTTTAACCCCTGATTGTTCCTTTAGTAAAGTAATAGGACTGTTTTGTATTCACATTTTCTAACAGTCTTAAAGGTAATTTTTACAACATAAAAACAACCAGATAAAGTTTTGATGCTCAGTATGTTTTAATGTTAGTAGGATGTTATTGGACATATTCAGATATATTTTTTAAGAAATAAATGTATTGCCATTCTTTTCAAATTTCAAACATTGTAATGAGGACATAAAATTATTTAAAATTGTATTTTTTTCTTTTTCTTTTTTTTTTAAAAGAAAATGGATTGGTCAATTTACCCCATATGGCTCAACTTACCTCTACCCCGGGGCAAGTTGAGCCACAGGACCAACACACAAGTTTGACTTTTTCCCCTTGTCTAGGAACGTGTAGTTTACTTTTTCAACTTAAATATAACCATGGGAATATAAGATTCCATGCTTCCAGACTTTGCTTTCTTATACCGTAAAGTATTGACCACAGGGACATTCTGATTACTGTGCTTTTCAATATCACTTTACCTACACTATCTATATTCTGCATACAGAATAAGAAGAGGGGACATCTTATTGTGATATTATTTTCCCATAATCAGAACCAATTGAGACCACACCAGGGGTGAAGTTCCATCAAAAAGTATAGAATCAAAACATTTAATCAAATGTAAGCAAACAAAGAAGGACATAAACACAGGGAAGTACTACCTGAATTGTTCCAATAGAAACCCCGACAAAATGGCAGAATGAATAGAACACAAATAGGTAAAATTAATCAACAAGATATTTCATGAGAATTTTGACACGTGATGAGGAAGATTCTGATTCTGATAACATAAAATAGTGTTCCAATGAACAGTATTGGAATATTTACATTTTGTGACTGACTATGGACTGAAAACCCCCAACCACTATTATCAAGTAGTACATAGTGTTTATAACCAGGCTTAAGATCTGACATTTGCAGTTTTGAAACCACAGATTTCCAATATATGAAATATAAAACATGGATGGGTTTCAATAGCCAACAAAATAAACATAAGGGGATGCTTAACTGCTAAGGACTTGCTGCCACACCTGTACTAGAAAAAAAGTAGCACTATATACACACCAGGAATTAAATTGGTGCAGTTCTCTCACTCATGGGTGAAACAAATATTTACTCTTACATGTCACATGGTTGTAGGAAGATGTTTAGAGATGTAAAGACAATTTTGTCGTGTTCTGTGAGATGTAATAACAATATTTCTGTTTGAAAAAAATATGAGTTATGTTAACCTATTGTCATGTCCTGGATGCGGGCCCCTAGCCATCTCTGTGCTTTGGGGCTCCCATTCAGGGCATGGCACATGGAGAGGCCTCTAGCCATCTCCATGCCATTGTGGGCTCCCCAGTCAGAGCAGCTGCATTCAGTTGACTCTGATTGGGGAGCCTACTTAGGTTAGTTTTTCAGCCACACCCGGTGTGGTTCATTGTTTGTGCTTGTCTCCACAGCTCACGGTTTGTCTTTCATTTAATTCAAGATTCATGTGAATACTCTACACGTAATTTGTACTTCGTTTTATGTTGGTTGCATACCTTTCATTTTCCGTTTACAGTTCGTGTTAGTTTGTATTTGTTTTGTTTCATTGGATTAAATCACCTTTTGTTTATACAATGTCCGCGTATGGTTCTGCCGCACAACAACACCGTGACACCTATAATGGAAAATGAAACTTGTATATAAAACGTTGGACCAATTATATAATGGATTCATTATATTGATTGACAAATTACATTTTATAAAAAAAAACTAATGTTGGGGAATGACATAGAGTAAGGCATTTGTGAGAATTCTATAGCAATGTAGAGTGTGGAAATAACAGCGCCCAAAACAGACCAGGGCTTCCGTTAGGAATATTTGTGGATGAATAACGGACAGCAGCATTATTTTTCCTGGACTTTTGAGAAATGTACTTGACTCATATAGCCTCCAGCACTATGAACTAATTAAAATGCTATTAGTTCTACGTAATTGTTTCCAAATGTTAGCCTTTCGTAAGATAAAGTAAAGTAGAACACAATGTTCTTATAACATTACTGGTTTTAATGGAGTGCAAAACATTTCCCATTGTGTCTTCACTACTAAATCATGCATGTTTTATTAAAGAAACATACCAGTAGCCTAGCAGTAATTGATACAGGCTGAGTGAAAATAGCCTAATAAATAACAAAACACAGCTATTTGTTTAGGACAATGTTTGGAAGAGTTTGGAAATCTGTATTGAGTGATGCAACAGTTCCACATCACAATTATAGCACTTATGGTTGGCAAGATCTAGTTGGGCAGAAATGTCACAAACTGACATGGGCAAAGGTGGCGTCCTATGACAGTGCCACTTTTAAAGTCACTGAGCTCTTGAGTGTATTGCACTGCCAATGTTTGGCCATTGACATTTTATGGTTATGTTCTAGATTGTCTGCACCTGTTAGCAATGGATGTGGCTAAAACACCTGAACTCACATACTTTTGGCCATATAGTGTATCTGAATTTGTGAAACGATGCCCCCCTTTCCAGAATTCAGCCCCTGTATCTGATGTCGGAAGGCAATCAAGAGTATGACATGGTATACTCCTTCGGCCAGACACACATATTTTCTAAACACATTGAAATAGAGGGATGCTGTTTTTCTTGCTATCTCTTTTTTAGATTGATTTGATTGTTTTCTAGTTTCTTAATCAAGTAAACAATCTGTATTTCATTTGTTTTATTTCAGAGGGGCATGGAGGTCCAATTGGGTGGACTGCATAAAATGTTTTACACATATATATATTTTACTATAATTAGTCTTTGTCGCTTACGTTTAAAACTGGTTGTTTGAGTATGGTAAAAAAAAATAGTTAAGACCCCCCTCAGTTACATATAGGCCTAGTAGGCTTCATTATTCATCATATAGGCCTAGTAATTCAGACTAGGTTTACTTTTGATTCGTCACTTAATATTCACTTGTGTTACAATGTCACTTAAACTTATTTGCAAAGCTAGTTACTGAAAAATCCATCATTTGTATTAAGCAATTTGATTGGCAGGCCCAGGAAAATTTTTAATTGATTTTCGCAAGCACCTGCAGTGTCTTCCGGAGGGTTATAAACTGGGGGACATAAGCTTAGCGAAGAGATTATAGCATGATCGATTGGAATTTTTACTTTTATAATAACCAAGCATGCTAATAAATGCATGGATTCTCTCCCTCAGTATGAGTGTTTAACTTACAAGGGGGACAACACTTTTCATAGGACTTTTCACTTTCATATGCCACAACATTCATAGAATCGCTTTACTTTACTATGTTTGTTATGTTTTCTTGTAAAATCTGTCATTCTGGAGATGCTAATAACAGAGTTGAAGCATTGGCTTAATGAGTTCACTTCACAACTACAAAGATAGCAAACACCATTCTCGATTGGCCCAATTTATACTGATTTATATCAGCCCTATGTAGCATTGAGATTATTTGCTCATTGGCAAGATGTTGCAACAGTCCAGGGTCAGGGTCATTGACGTCGTCACCCACGCTTGAACTATGAATGTCAAAGTATTGCACTTACCGGCTGCTCTACAACCAACGTTAAATAGATCTACACAAAAAAACATATAGTTGTTTTGTAACAAAACCAACTTCGTAAAGCTAGCTATTGCGTTAGCGTAGTCTATGTGGTCACTAGCGCCGCGGTAGCATACCTACCTATGCTAGTTAAATAGATGTCCCACATTATAGCATGGACAAAGACTGTAGAGTAAATAGCTAACAATTAAAATGAATGAGCTAAGTAACTAAAATTTGTGCTACAGTTTCCATGGTTTAATTCCAATTTTGCTCATGTGTATGTCGTGTAGTAATGTATTTACCGTCAGCTGACTTACAGATGTACATGGTTGAGAGAGTATGTTTCCAAGTGTAAGATAGAAAGCACTGGCCACTTAAATTGCTGATGGTTTAGATCTTTTCTGGATATTAACTAATCTAATTTGACATGTTCGTGATTATTAGCTGACACTGAATTTTCTGACCATGACATTCATTACTCAATTATATGATATGGTATATGATCTAAAACCTTAATGGTTGAATGTGGATACATTTAGCTAACGTCAGTACCTGGTTAGTGCATTAATTCCTATTTCTTTAATGCAAGCTAACAAAATGTCACTTGGATAAATGTTAGTAGTATGCTCTGGGCAATTTGAATGCTGAGGCTACTGCATTGCTGCATAGCTATCGCTGCCAAAAAATAATATGAGAAGAGAAAAACAGAGCCCTCTGATTACTATCTAAGATGATGATAAATCATTAGCAAGATGCAAAAATAGATTAGCTAGCTACATTAATACTGATTTATGATTGTTACTGCCCCTACCTGTTAACTTTTTCTAGCAATATGTGGATTTGTGATGAAATATAAGCATATAATGCTAAATAGAATGAGGCGGCAAGAAATGTAGCAACTTTTTATTTGATTTTTATTTATTTTTCTTTCAAGCTGTGTATTGGTGAAATGCACAATTTTTCTAAATGGGTGGTTTCGACCAAAGGTGCTATTTTCTAAGTTATGCATCAGATCCAGATGTAAGTACCCGGATATTAAAGCTGAAATGTTGATCTCTGGTCTCACATTCATCTTTTGATGTCAAGCCCAAATGTTTTCAGTCTACAGCAAAAATAAAGGAATTGGCCTCACGGTTCCAGTACTTCTGGAGGGCACTGTACATTATATGGCCAAAAGCATGTGAACATCCCTACTAATCATGGAGGTCTGTTGCTTCAGACTCACCTATTGCTCACAGGTCCATAACATCCAGCACACGGCCATGAACTTTCATCAGCACAAGAGCTGTGCATCTGGAACTTCACAAAATGGGAAGCAGTTGTATGCAATCCTCACATCAACATGTGCAATGCCAAGAGTTGCTGAAGTGGTGTAAAGCACTCTACCGAACTCTGGATAAGTGGAAACGTGTTTTCTGAGTTGATTAATCACACTTCACTATCTGGCATTCTGATGGAAAAATCTGGATGTGGCGGATTAATGCTAACTACTGGAATGCATAGTGCCTGGAATGCATAGTAATCGTAATGCTATAGGATGGAAATATATTGTGGCAACAGTTTGGGGTAGGCATCACTGCGCCCTTGTGCACAAAGCAGGGTCCATAAAGAAGAGGTTGGTGTGGAGGAACTTGAGTGGCCTGTACAGAGGCCTCACCTCCACCCCATTGAACACCTTTGGGATGAATTGGAACGCTGGTTGTGGCATTTTCGTCCGATATTTGTGCCTGACCTAACATATGTTCTTTTGGCTGAATGGGCACCAATGCCCACAGGCACTCTCCAATTCAGGAGCTGATCTGCCAGAATCATCAGGGTTTAACACCGTTCTAGTCATTGTGGAAAGATTGTTCAAGATGTCCCATTGCTCCCTCATCTGCCCACGTCAATGGGAAAGGCAGAGTTGGTTTTCCAGCAGGTGTTTTGTCCCTCTGGGATTCCGGGGGACATAGTGTTGAATCGTTGTCCCCAGTTCATCTCCAGGGTTTGGCGTGCATTCTGTGATCATCTGGGGGTCTCCATTAGCCTATCCTCTGGGTATAATCCCCCAAATCAATGGTCAGTTGGAACGCCTGAACCAGGAAATCGGGAAGTACCCCCGCCAGCTCTGTGTCCGGCAGCCGCACGACTGGAGTCGGTACCAGGTCTTAGTGGAATATTCACAAAACTCACTCCAGTCTCACTGCTTTTCAGTGCGTCCTTGGTTACCAACCCCCTATGCTTCCGTGGGAGACGGAGCCCGGGAGTGTACCCGTGGTCAATGAATGGTTCCGGCGCAGTGAGCAGGTCTGTGTGATGACGCATCGGCACCTGTGATTTGCAACTCTGCTAAGCCTGTTGGTCCAGTATTTTTCCCTCTTAGATAATTGTGAAAGTCTCTCTTGGTATACTGACCCGACGCCTAACCTCCTCTTACGATTCTCCTCTTCTGTACTTCAGCCTCTCTTCTGCCCTTCGACTTTGTGCCAGCCTGTGCCTTGATATATGGTTGTACCTTCCAAATAAACCTGCACTCTGTGCTTAGATCCGGCCATTCTTCTCTGTGTGAATTCATTACAGTACACACCTATGCAACCAAGACAGTTATTAAAAGTAAAACAAGGTCTGATATGATTTTTCTTTATTTCAACATTTACATCAACATTCATTTTAAATAAAGATATGTTGACGTTGTTATCAACAGTTCTTTTTAGTTAAGTTACAAAATACCTCTTTTTAAGAAATCAAAACAAAGAACAAAAGGAAGAGTGTACAACTACTGTTATTGTAAAACAAATGGGTATCATTTAAAACTCTATAATTTAGGTTTAAATGAACATCCAGGGAGTCTAAGGATTATTCTTATTGACGGGATAATAAATAGTCTTTAAATTGTCCCTGAAATTGTGATTACAACTGGTACCATGCTGTTTCTCTCTACAATGGCGAGAGAGCGGAAGAAAGGGCTGACAGTGGCGTAGGGGGGAGAGAAACAAAGAGAAAAAGAGAGAAAGGGAGAGAGAAAGAGAGATAGATACCTGGAGAGAGACCCTCACACAGTATTATTATTGTGCTTTTGCATATAATGAATGAACTAAGCTGTCTAGGTCGTTTTTTAGATACCAATTTTCTTCAAGTAGACGTTCAGTATTATGGGTGCATTTCCTGAGTTTTTTTTTAGGTTTTCTTTTTAAACCTGGTGGTGTCTCCCCCTTATTCTGGAGGAGAAGAGACACAGTTGTTATGCAAAAGTCATACTATTATTGAATCCCTGTGAAATCACCTTTAACATGAAGAAAAAACTGCCCAAAAATGTAATGTATGTATAATCCTGTTAGGAACTTAGAATACATTATCACTACTTGAAAATATTATCTGACAGTCTACGCAAGCGAAATTACTTCCATTTCTAACCAAGGTCATACAAGAAATTGACTTTTGCAGTCTTTGTTCATTTTGATAGATGAATGGTTTTAAACAATTTTCTCAGACGGGCTTGCACAGTATTTTAAGGTATATTGTTTAGTTGAGATTAAATAATGCTGCTATAGGATACATTTGACGTAAATATTTGCCTTATCTTTCTCATATTCATGCAAAGAATTTGAAATGTGTGAGGAATTGTTGAATTTTGTGATAAGCCTAAAAACCTCAAAACAACTGCTACTCTTACCGTAAAACCCAATAAAGAATTTGATAAAAGTATTATATAGGGCGAGTATACTGACTTGAACACTAACATAAATAATGCATACATACATAATGATTCTGCAAATTGAGTATATTCTGCTCAGATTAAATTATTCAAAACAATGCAAATCAAGTTTCACAGCATTGTGACTCTCCCCGTTTGTCTCAGTGTCTTAACCTCTTGGCCATGACCATCTTCCCCTGTGCCAAGGAAGCCGGAGTGTACTTGTATGCCGTACTTGCTGAGAGCATCTTGGAGTCAAAAGATATTGTCAGGATGCTAGAATGGATAGGTGTTGCTGTTTGGAGGGACGAAACAAGCAGGACAGGACCTTGAGTCACACCAGCTGCCCTCCGTCTTTAAGGATGGTGGAGAGCTCTCAGTGAGGTTTGCAAACGCTAGCTCATAAACTTTCCTCTGCCTCGCTCTTTGATTGTCCTTGGACATCTGCCTGGCCCTCCCATCAGGAATGTGCAGCAGCTGTTTGCTGCAAGTGCCTTTGCCGTGTGAACTCAGGCCTGTGCACGGGGCCTGGGTTAATGAATTGAGCCAACTCAAACCGGGTCGCCTGGGACACTGTGCCCTGGTGCATTACTCTGCCCTGGGGATGACAGGCAAGTGCAGAGAAAGAGGCTGGGAAATGTATATTATGGAGGTTAACCATTTGCCCTCACACTGTAATTGGCTTAGATTGTCTAGCAACTGGATTTGCAGGGGGGGAATCCTGCCTTGTATCACAGTGCAAAAGTTCAACTGCGCCTGACAAGATTGTGTGTGTTGTGTGTACAAGTGAACTAGAGAAGGCAAAGTAAGATTGCGGCCTTTCCTCATTTGGGAAAAATACTGTCCTCACTCATCTGTTCTCTCTCTGTGACCCAGAAACTAATAAGTGGTAGAGGAGTGAGTCATTTTGTTAGTAGGCTAACAGAAGACAGTCCTCACTGCTTCAATAGACTATTTAAAATCGGCCAATGATGTGATATTTCATATCATTGAAGCTGGTGTTTTGTTGGAGAGACACACAAACAATAATCTATATTATTTTAACTAGTTATTTATTTTTTATAATTGCACATTTTGAACATCACTTAAGTATATAAGGACTTTATTTAACGGAGATGAGAAGATGAGCAAAAAAGAAGGTAGTAGAAGAAGGTAGAAGAAGTAGAGTTAGTAGAAAAAGGGCATAGAATGTTGAGGTACATTTTTTTATCAGAGATTCTAGCTGAAGGGATATCCTTAATGAAGGGAGAACTCAAAATAGTTTCAAAGTCAAACGGAGGAAGAGGGTTGGGATCTGTAATTATTGTGCTTGGTGTGTAAACAGAGGCATTGTTAACACACACAACCTGTCCCATTACCAATTTATGCTGAGAAACAGCAACAACAAAGAAAGAAAATACTAGCTATTAGTAATGTATTTGTAATCAGGAACACTGTAATTATTGCAACTCAATCACCCAGCGAAGAAAATGCAGTCCATTTGCGTAGCTGGAACAACTGATATATGCATTATGGTGCTTTCTTGTAGATGTGGCTTTTTAAATATATTTAAAATTACAACATGTTAGTCAGTCAAACAGTAAAAGTGAAACAAATAGGTGATTATGTTTAGATATTGGATCAAGTGCTTAATGTAATTATTATGTTTTAGAATAGAGTTAAAAACAGAGTTTCAGTTTGATGTGCCAATCTTTTCACAACACATACACACAAATGTATGTATGAGTTTGTCTGCACAAACATAGTACACTCCCACATTCACAGAAGTACAAAAACAACGTGCTCCAAAGACACACTGGGATGGGGAGAAATGTGCGGAACAAAGGTAGTATTACAAATTTGGGGGATGCCCTAAAGATGAACATTCCCTAATGCAAAGAGGAATGCTTTGATTTCCTCTCTTTATTTATTTAAAACTAAAGAGAAGTTAAGATCTCAGTGTCCCAACTCAACTGAGCTTTAGTCTAAAGTAGACAAGAGGATTACTGACAATGTGGGCAGTCCAGGCCGAAGACAAGCCGGGAACATGACTGGGTGCTGACGGAGGCGAGAGAGGAATCTTATGTCGCCGCCTGTTTGAAAGACGGGATTAGACAGAGGACACAGAGTTCAAAAAGGTGCATAGCATTGGTCTCTTTATGGACTACAATTCAGGGCTAAGGTTGTTACACAGTTTTGTATATGTTAAATTGTGATTTAGCTGTGGTTGTATTCTAACATCTAATTGACCTAATATGTCTTTTTTTCCTTTTCAATGAGACATCAGGCGAAAAGCAACTGAATAGTAATAGAGGTATTATGCTCATTAGTAACTTGTGTTATTGCCGTTATTTCCATTTCCTGTTTCATTCCTGTATAACTGGAGATGCTCAACGGTGAAGGGAGCTCCATGAGCCATGATGAGTTGTTTAAAATCTAATCAGAAACTAACAAGTCCCTGGTTATTTGTTTCAGCTTCAATACTTGAGATTTCCCAGATGTTGTGGAAGGTAGGGAGTCAATTGTTTATACAGCAGCAAATCTTTTCCAAACACACACATTCTATCAACCCACATGGCTATCTATCAAGAGAGGCAGAAGTTACAGTTTTCCTGAAGTCAGGCAGGCACAAAAGCCCTTCAGCAGCAAATTACAACTCCCACCCCACCTGCTGAAGCCAGCGTGCTGGCGGCACAGTGTTCAGACGGTAACCTGCCTCCGATCGATTGGTTGTTGTTGCAGCTGTGCTCCAGTTGATGGTTTATTTAAGCGGCTCCACATGCTTGTTGAGGGGAAGGCAGCTGAATACATAAAACAGGCTCTCAGAACCACTTTGTGGTCCGGGCAAGAGTAAATGGAATAATAAAATCCAAATGGTTTCATCCTATGTTCTGGGCTCGTAAATCCGGGAAGTCACTGCTTACCTTTATAATTCAATGTATGCAGGGGGAATGCATGCATGTTAAAGAAACTGAAAATAAAAAAGATTTGTAAACAGGTTGGGCCATTTTTATAGTAAATGATAGTCATTTTATAAACATTACAGATGTTCCCAGGAAAATGCAAAAGAAAGCATGAAAAAATGTCTTGATTGTCAATCTGTCAGTGCTCTACAGATTATCTACAGTAAAAATGACTAACAACTAGCACTTGCACTAACATGTAGCCCTTACCCTATCATGAATGTGCACTCTGGTTACATGGTCATCAACACTTAAAATAGTTAGCAACTATACACTATTGCTTTGAATACAACCTAATATCCAAATAAAGGTTTTTGCTTGCAAAAGGTGTGGCAACTAAATTACATCAAGGCTTTAACTTTTATTCACCCATTCATCATATGATCTCTGCACAAAACAAAATAATTTAAGATTAATAAAAGACCACCCCATTAAAAAACTTGGAACTCTAAGTAAAATGTGAATAAAAAACAAAATGTGAAAATAATTTAAGAATTATATTCAGTGAAAAAAGTATAAAGACAACATATAAAATGCAGAAACTGAAAAAATGTATTGCTTTTTGGAAAATACATGCTAATTTTGAATTTGATGCCAGCAACACGTTTCAAAAAAGTTTGGACAGAGGGACCAAAAGACAAGGAATGTAACTCGAAGAAACTAATTCAGGTGTAATATTGCACAAAAACTTGGTCAATTGATAACAGGTGAGTATCATGATTGGGTGTTAAAAGATCATTCCAGAGAGGATGGGCTTGTCAGGAGTGAGGATGGGAAGTGGTTCATCACACTGTGAAAGACTGCGCGGGAAAATAGTGACATAATTCAAGAATAACGTTTGGGGATCTCATCATTTACTATACACAATATCATTAAAAAATTCAGACAATCTGGAGTATTCTCTGTACGCAATAGAAATGGGTGAAAACCAATATTTGATGGAATTGATCCTCAGGCCCTCATGCGGCAATGCATTAAAAACAGACACAATTCTGTAGTGAACATCACTGCATGGGCTTAGGAACAATTCCAACATTTATTGTGAACACGTCACAGCTTCCACAAATGCAAGTTACATTTCTACCATGCAAAGAAGAAACCATACATAAACAACATCCAGAAACGCCAATGCCTTCTCTGGGTCTGAGCTTATTTTAGATGGATCAAGGCAAAGTGAAAATCTGTCCTGTGGTCTGACGTATCCAAATTTGAGATTCTTTCCGGAATTTTGTATGCCACGTCCTCCGGACTAAAGAAGAGAGGGACCATCTGGCTTGAGGCGGAGCCACCCAAGCCTGCTTTAGGGCCACGTCCTGCTACTGGGTCTGAGCCTCCACCTGTCCTGGGGTCCCTTCCTGTTCCTGGAGCTGAGCCTCCACCTGTCCTGGGGTCCCTTCCTGCTCCTGGGGCTGAGCCTCCACCTGTCCTGTGGTCCCTTCCTGCTCCTGGGGCTGAGCCTCCACCTGTCCTGGGGTCCCTTCCTGTTCCTGGGGCTGAGCCTCCACCTGTCCTGGGGTCCCTTCCTGTTCCTGGAGCTGAGCCTCCACCTGTCCTGGGGTCCCTTCCTGCTCCTGGGGCTGAGCCTCCACCTGTCCTGTGGTCCCTTCCTGCTCCTGGGGCTGAGCCTCCACCTGTCCTGGGGTCCCTTCCTGCTTTCTGCTGCTTCGGGGGTGGAGCCTCCACTTGCATCGGTGCTGCGTCATACTCTGGGGGCTGGGCCTCCACCTCTCCTGGCAATGTTGGGTGGGGGGGACTGTCAGGGACCTCTAGGCATCTCTATGTGAATGGGGGGTCACAGTCAGGACCTGGCTATGGTGATGCCTTCAGGCACATCTATCCTTCTGTTTCTGTTCTCCCCAATTAGAGGAAGATGTGCCTCGTTGCCTCTAACTGGGGACCAGTTGCCCTTATCTGCCATAATTTTGCCGATTTTTGCCTTTCATGTCGTGCCTCAGTTCACAGTTTGTCTCTCTTTTGTCCTTTTGTTTAAAAAGAAGGAATAAAATGAGCAGTCGCTCTGAGCCTCGTGTCCTGCCTGCTCAGAACCGTGACATCGGGTAGTGCATGTGAGCCAAGACGCTTCCCCATAGTGTGTCACACCTGCAACGTGTTTGTTCTTATATCACGGCTTGACTTTCTACAAGTCAAAACTAAACAAAACCAATTTTTTTTTTTAATAATGATTTGTATTATTTATTCTTCTGTGCAATATTATCCATATTATTTTGTTGGAATTAATCAAGTAAACCATTATCAAATTTGCTTTTTAATACAGCATTTTATTGATAATATTACTAAAAAACATTTAAGCATTTTCATTTAAGATGTCATTTCCAAGCTTGTCATTAGCATATTGAGGTCCTACTATGAGGTCCTACTAAGAGGTCCTACTATGTTGAAACAATAAAGATGACTATTTAAGTTAACACTAGTTATTTTTGTCCTGTGATGAGCATGTAAAGTAATACTGTAATTTCAATAACCATAATTGGTATACAGTTTAGGTAATTCCAAAAACATTAGTAAGCAGAAATATACGAAGACATTTGCTGTCAGTTATCAAGCAGTTTCTGTATAAATCTGCAGCCTTTGGAAACCACAAAGGTATAGTAAGTCATACAAAACAGTCAGACTGATATTTGGGATATTTCTGTCAACTCCCATGGGACTGAGTTTGCCCTAGAAAAGGCTGAGGGCTGAAGAACATTGTTAGATTCTGCCATACATTACGGGCCACTGCACAGACAAACAATGAATGCTCTCGAAGAAATGTTTTCATGCATGATAGTCAAATGCGATATTATTGGCATTCTTGATAACATAAACAACACACAAAATTATTTATTTTTTATTAATGGTAACCCAAAGGATTCTTATAAAATCTTTAGGGTAAAATAGAAAATAAATGCAATTTCATTGTTCTACTTTTTTATTTCTTTTGTAAAGGAATTTAATTGTTGCTTTACATGGTTAAATTTTTCTGTGTGGCAGGAAAATGTGGAGACATGCATTTAAAATATATTGGTCATCTATCACTATAGGTAAAGACAAAGTCGCAAATGAAGACGAAATGGTTTTTGACCTTCATTAATTAGGCAATGAATAAAGAAGACTAAATAAAATATTTCAAGGCAGTTACTAAGATGTTCAGAATCATTGAGAGAATGGTAAACGGTAGAGATGGCATCTGGCCCCCACTTACAGTGAGGGACATGGTTCGGTAGCCAAAGAAGAATCCAAAGAACTCGGTTCCATATTGTTGTCTTCAAGTTATACAAATCCCAAATTAGCTGCCACCTCTACGCCCATAATACTGCCGGAAAAGGTACTTTGTTTCCTAAACTGCATTTATCGTTGGATTGGAACCAGATGCTATGATCAGATGAAACCAAATTAAAAGATTTTGGCCAAGCACACCAGATGTGGATTTGTCCTTTAAAGATCATTAGCAAAATAACTTTGGAAACGTCTGCCTGCCAGAAGAATACAGGCCTGAGATAGCTACCCAGAAGCCAGAAATGTTCATAACTGAAAGAAATTCTAAGAAAGCCTGTGACTGTATGGTTTTACTTTTTGACACTTGTGGCTAGACAGTATACCATCTGATTAAACATGTTGCCACTGCCATGTGGTCTCAGCAATGCAGAATGAGAAGTCTGTTATAGTTCCCAGTTGTTGAAAACACAGCCACCAGGAATAGCAACCACAATTACAATTTTGGCTACAGGAACTACATAGAAGAGCCTAGGAGATTTCTGACTGCCAACAGTTTGGCTCACAATGCCTTTTTTAACTTTGTTAGGGGTTGGAGTGTCAAGATGCAAGAGGACTGAGGCAATGGGGAGAGAGGCTACCTGGAATTTACAGAAACTATCATCTTTCCTAAACTTCGGCCATTGTTTTGGGCAGAACCATGGAGAGGAACCCATGATGAGAACCTTAATGTTCTCACCATGGTGAGAAAATCAAGAGATTGACTGACCATACTTAGATTTGTAAAGTTAAATGCTAACTTTTATTAGCAGCTCTATTCTTTTTTCTCTATATATGCTGACCAGAATAGTGTAAATCTAAATCAGAGGTACTTAGATTTGGAACTCAAAGCCTATTTGACTTTATTGTTTTATTGCAACTTTTTGATAAGGAATGTAAAAGAAATAAAAAGAACACTTAAATCACGCATCAGGTCTCGGTGAACAAAATATATTAAAGATCAAAATCTTTACTATCAGTAGTGACAAGGACCATAGCAGAATGCTAAACTAGAGAAGAATCTTTCAGGATGAATATGGAGAGGGCAATTGTCTGTGGCCACCACCTGCAAAACCATCACCTTTTTGGGGGTTGTCTCGCTGTTGCCTCTCCAGTGCACCTGTTGTCACTTTAATTTGCACCAAAACAGGTGACATTGATTCACAATCGCTTATGCTTCCTAATTGGACAGACTGATATTCTTGACGTTTACATGATTTGGTGTTATATTGTGATGATTACATGTGTATTAATTCCTGGGACAGCAGGTGGCTGTAATTAATGATAATGTAGAACAGATGATCAGCATGCTATGGTCCTTGTTGTGTATGAATTGAATACCACTACTGTAAATAATACTCCTGTGTATGTACTGTAACTCATAACCTAAGTAACCATCATTTCTGACTTTAGTGTCATTATGCAATTAATTACTTGAATTTTATGTCGTGTACTTGCAATTAATTATATATATTTTTTAGATTGTAATACTGTTTGGAGCTAGTGCATGTCCTTGTTCCACCAGTGTCATATACTTGTATAGTACCTGCAACACCATCTACAACAAGGACTCTAACCACTCTTGGCTTTTGACAGGATCTCTAATTACCTTTGCTATGTACGGTGCTCTGACTGTCTGCTACTGCTTTCTCTATTTTCTTGACAGTCAACAAACTGGGTTCTTTAGAACACGTCTACTTGAGGGTTGCCTCCGGCAAGCCTGGGCTTTAGTGACCACACATCGCGCCAGCATTAAAAGTCACCATGTCATAACTCCCTAAACTGTCTGTTTTCTGGGAGAGGAGGGTCCCTTTGCGGCTGTTCTTGTCCTTTATTTGCCTTTATTGACGGACCCAGGCACTGGGTTTGAGATCTATACATTTTGTTGGTCCTAGAGGAGTGGATAAACTGTTTAACATCCCTCTGATTTCTCCTTAGTTGTTCTCCTCTTCTCATTGCTCATGGAAATGTAGTGAGATCTCTTTGATTAACAGTTAACTTGTTTGGATGATATTTGCTAGTCTAAGATGTAAAACCCAGTTTGGACACCCTAACTTATCTATATTAGCTCCTAAAGTTGGATGATCTCTCATAACAATAGCAATCAGGAAAATAGGTTAAAGGACTAGCTTAATAGTTCCATGGTCCAAACTATGGTTAATTTGGCTAATGCTCAGGTTTTAATGTTATTATTAAGACAATAAAGTGTACTCTTCCATGCTGGTAACTTCATTCGAGTAGGAGTAGGGAAGTGTTTCAAGTCAGTGGGAGTGACTTGTTGTGAGTGGTGATTCTCAAAGCAGGAAAGTGAGGATATTAAAGTCCTCTAAATATTAGAGGAGGGCAATTCTTTGAGACCTTCCTTTAACATGAAGTTCTTATGTATTGTTTCATGAGAACTGCCAAGCTCAATTTGGTAGCAAGCTTCGTCCAATCATGTGTCAATGTATATTTTCACTAAATGGCCAAACAATTTGAAAATATTAGTTTAATAAATCCTTTTTAAAATATATATATAGTTGTCAAATACACATTATATGTATTGTGCATGTTACATGTTCACCTATAGTGGTCACTTGACCAATCAGAGGAAGACATGTTTACCTGTAACCTTCATGTTTTGACATCTATAAGTCACTCTGGATAAGTGCTAAATAACTCAAGTGTAAACACAATATCCTAATTATCAACGTGCACTTGCAAAACTTGCAGACTTATTCACATAGCCTATTTTATCCTGTTGTTGTTCTAGCTGATTGCTAAGTACTTGTGACTGTGGACTTGGTTTAGTTTCAGTCCAATTTGCAGTAATGTTTCTAATTGATCCAGGTATCACTAGGGACATGGCCTTAACTCGCTCCCTGGCTATTCCTCTTGCAAATCTATGGGTTTTTCAGTAGCACCTGACAGAGACCATTTTGTAAACAGCTGTGTTGTTGTTGAAACGAAGACTTGCTGAAACAAAGAGTTGCTGGCGAGTTGTTCTGCAGGACTTAGTAGACGGGGTGACGGCACAGGTATTCTCAGGAATCTCTCCAAAGTGGAGATTCGCTCTCTTTCCATTCCCCACTTCCATATGCTCATTTGAATTCCATGCTGTCACTATCACCAACCAACTAGAGCTTAACATTCTTGTCATCTATCGTCCGCCATGGGCATTAGGAAAGTTCCTAATAAAGCTTGACACTTTGTTAAACATATTTCCAAATGATGGCTCACCACCACAGTGATAGGTGACTTTAACCTAAGTTAACCTCTTTCAGCTGCCTCTGTCCCTTGTCCTCTCTCCTTTCCCGTCCCGCTCCAAGGCTGACTGATTCAATGTGAGATAACAGAACAAAGCTGCGAAATGCTGAGAGAAAGTAGAAGAAAACTAAACTTCCAGAGGACCTGTCATCTATTCATTTGTTTCAATCTACCTTCTCTTCCTCTGCTTCTGCTGCTAAAGCCAATTTCTATCACAATTTCAAGCATCTGCCTCTCACCCCAGGAAACTTTTTTTCTCTCTCACCTTCGTTCCACCTTTTTTCTCTCTCCTAAATCCTCCCCCTCTTCCACCTCCTTCTTCCCTATCAGGAGACAACCTTGCCAACCATTTCAAATGTAGGTTGACAAGACTCGCTCCTCTTTCATTCAAGCTGTTCAGGCTTCTGGCCTCACTGTCATTGAACTATCTTATTCCTTGACCTCTTTCTCTCCCCTCTTAAGTCCTGCATCTAGTGATGTCTGGTCATTCACTGTCCTGTTCTCTTGACCCGATCCCTTCCTCTTATCTCCAGACCATCTCTGTACATATTTTGCCTTATTTTCCTCATAAACTCCTACCACTGGCTATGCCTTTGAAGTGAGCTTGTTTGCCCCCCGTCCTCATGAAACCAACTCTTAATCCCTGTGACTTCCAAAACTACAGACTGGCATCTCCTCTTCCTTTTACTTTCTAAAAAGCTTGAGTGTGCTGTTTCACCAACTCTCTTATTATCTGTCTCAGAACAATATTCTGGACCCTAACCAATCAGGTTTCAAGACTCTTCACTCTTCCGCCCTTCGCTGTGTCACCTGGCAGGCCACTTCTACCAGTTGCGTGGACCGGGTCTTTGTCTGCACTACATGCTCTCACTACTGGGATACCCCAGGGATCAGTCCTTGGCCCACTACTCCCTACACAAGGTAACTTGGCACTGACATATCCACACATGGCATGTCCTATCATTGCTTAACCAATGACACTCAATGATACTTCTCAATTCCGCCTTCGGTTTCCCTGGTTGCATCATGCATATCTGCATGCCTGCTCCGAGATATCTCCAACACGGTTGACAACTCCATGGTGGTCCCCTCACAGAGCGCAAAGAACCTTGTTGTGACACTCGGCTAGAACCGGTTGTTCTCTGCAAACATCAAAGCAGTTACTCATTCTTGTATATTAACGCTGCACAATATCCATAAAATATGAACCTACCTTACACCGACTGGACTATTGCAACTCGCTGCTACCTTTTTGATAAGTATATTAATTAACTTGTGTTTCCCACCACCACCTAAATAAACCATTCACTTTGATTTCTCTGGCACTGACTTTGCCAACTAATGGTTTCCATGAAGGAAAGTGTGCCTATTATAACTGTCAGATGTTGGTTTCCAAGACACCATGAGGGGAATGCACTTATCGTAATTTGTTGTAATTAGATGGGCACGCTGTATTGAAATATTGATATTTCACTAAATCACTGGAACCAACAATAATAATTGTATTTTACTTTACATTTACGTCCTAAAAATGTAATCTGGTTTGGGGTTAATTTTCCTCAATCTTTTTTGTGCGTGTCCCTTTGTCACCACATACATTTGTTTTTACATACGTTTCTTTTCCCCATTCATTTTTTTATATCCAATTCATCATTAAGAACCTGCTACATCGCAGGAAATCTCAGAAGCACATCCAATGCCATTATGGTTCTTATTATGCTGCTTTCTTAACCATGAAACTTAGACTGGAATGTGTACGCGCTGGAATGAATGCACTCATCAGACTTCGAACTTGATTTACCTCAAAGGAACCCAACCCAAAGATTTACCAGAGCAAAAAGAGGCAAGGCAACTATATTTTATTACAAACCCCCAATGCCTGGACTTTTCTGGCCAATTGAATTGCCCTCTGGGGGACCCCTGGGCTAATCAGCGTACAGGATTCAAACCCTTGTCTTGCACTGACTCAGCTAACATTCAGGAGTCCAGCTGTTTCTTTTTATAGATTGTACGCATTGTTGAGACAGCTTCAATTCAAAGTCATGTATTTCATTATTATTTTTATGAATGGGTATGCATAATGCCTGCCACTTTAATTGTGTTTCTTTTCCTTGGTATATTTAAACAACAAACGTAAAAGGCTTGTTAAGTTGTGAAAATACATTGTAAATGAATGTATTTTTACAACTTAAAAAGCCCCAAACTGCCCAAACTCAGATGCAATCGCAGTTGTTGCTTTACCATTTAATTTGCAAGTTGTCAAACAATGTGGGCAAGGTTTCAGTAATATTGAAGTTCCCTGGGCTAAATGTGCTTACTGTAGGCACTTTAGAGTAATAGCTCAGAGAGGTAGTAAAGATCTATATAGGGAATAACATAGTGTATATATAGATCCTCTTGGCTTAGCTGGCTAATTGGCATCAACAGTCAGTACGTTAAGAATTCACTGCAAGAGAGATGGGGAGACAGGGCATGCTGCATGTTGCAACTGTCTACTAGAGATATGTTGGTTTCATAACTAGCTGGCTATGGTTGGTAAGAGGCAAGACAACACATTGTAAGAGATGAGCAGTTTATGTTAACTATTTCAATCTTTTTGGTCAAACTGAAATATTTTCAAAAACATCATTTATTTGAAAACACAAATGTCTTTTGCGATTCCATATAGTTTATTAAAAAAATACCACCCCTTTGGGATATCCAGTTAGTTATGAAGGCCCTGCATGTACGTAACTTTTGCATGAATACATAGAAGGTGTGTATCACCCGCTCAAAAGTATAAAAGCTACTCTACAGTAAAGACTCTTACTTGCTATATTACTATCCTATTCAATTCTAAGAGCTCCATCTGTTATAGTAAGTGGATTAAACACTTTCATTAAGCTATCTTCCCACTGTATGTAAGCCTATCTGGCCTATTCTAAACTTTAGGGACAGGCAACACTACTTTAAAACAGTATTTATGGAGGACATGACTGGGAGAAATCGAGTTCTAGCATTTTAATTTAAGTGGGACTTCCAATGTCATTGGCAGAGCCCTCCTGATAACCTGCTTAGTAATTGGTTAATCCCTCCTGATTACTCTAACCAGGTCTTCAGGCAACTCCAACCAGTCATTAGAAGTGATCGGCAAATTAATTGTGATATACTGAAATTGACTACTGTGTGGAGATCTCATCTGCCCATGCTAGAACAGACACTATGACAGCGTGGATACACTGATGCGACCTCTTTTCTGCTGGTAATATTAGTTTTGAATTATTTGTACCATTTAACATGAAGAGAAATGCATTGACTTCCCGCTATAGACGAAGTTTTACGTTAATACAGCGACATTTTCCTGGTTTGTGTTGCAACATCTGGTAAAGCTGATTTCTACCTTCTCATTAACCCTGCTGACTGCCTGCTATACAAATGGCTTAGGTCAATTACACAATGAAATTGATAATTTTAGCTAAATGCCTATATAAGAATTTTTACAATAAAAAATATTATACTGTAACAAAATGATATTTCACAAATCAGCAATAGTTTAAAAAAACAAAAACACTATAACTGAGACAGAATTGTACAGGATAAAATCGTCCTCTACTTCTCTGCTATGCCCACAATCCAAACATGTGCTTTTTAACTACACAACCCATTTAGGAAAGAGACCCTTTTCTTTTCAGTTGTGTCTTCACTGCGCCGCAGTTATTTCACTCTGCCCAGCATGAGCTCCACTTTGTGCCTTTTAATAACCTGCCTCCTAGCTCTTAGCCCTCAGACACATTTCTCCCCTCTTTATTTGTCCGCTCTTTTTCCACCTAATAGCAGCTGCAGGGAGGATTGAGCAGTAGAGGCAGCAGCAGCAAATTTCTTCCAGTTGCTCAACACGCTAATCCTCCCCTTTCTTCGCAGCTCAAGCATTATATTGCAGTTTCATTGACTGGGAGGTGTTGTGTTGCACTGGAATCAATAGCTGAGGGGATCCCAGCCCAACGATTAGCTTGTCAGTCAGGCCTCTGCGGTTGGAGGGAGGGGAGGCGGTGTAAATCCTAGAATACCAAGGGCCACCGGCATGGAAAAGCTGGAATGCTGAGAGCCGCAGATTGCTCCATACCACCTGTTAAGAGACAACATGTGTTGAGCATATTAACCTTTGTGCTACTGTGGTTTAACCGCAACCTGCTGCCAATGATCTCCACATACTGTCTTCTCTAGACCATTTATTAACCAAGAGAGTCAAAAACACAGCAACGTGAGACTGAACGGGGCAGCAGCCTTGCTCTAAGTAAGCCATTCCAAACCAATTGTCTTGTACGTTTTTGCATGACATGATAATAGTGGCAATGGAGTTTTTTTCTAAACATAAAAATGCTTTCCTAATCCATACGTGTTCATTTCATTGTGACACTGACAGTACAAATGTATTATAACAACTGATTGGTCGAATGTGATGTTGTACACTATTTCTTTAATCATCTACATTCATTTTCACATTCCATTTTAGTATAATTTAGTATATGTCTTTTGATTAAGAGTAAACTGTGTAATATATTTTGGGCCATTCAATTAATTCCTTTCAATAAATTCACTGGAACTAATGTCTTTGCCTGAGTAAATGTAAATTTCCTAATGAGTATATATAAAAACACTCATAGAACTCCTTCTGATATTTAGTGTACATACAACATAGATAAATCGTTATTATTATCAATGTTTTACAATGTCTTATTTTGTGTTGGTCTGTGAACTGTTACAATTGGGCTTTGTTTTTACAGTACCTCACGTGTATATGTATTCATTATATACAAAAAAGTTGCCCTTGATTTAATATAGAGTTGCCTTCCAGCTTTCCACCCTTTTGTGGCTTATCTGGCAGTAGATTTCAAATTAAATCTAAATGTCATGTAAATTATTTAGTAAAATTGAGCAACTTCTGCCTTAATTAATTGTCTGTAGCAGAATAAAAACTATGTTTTCCCATAAAAAAGGAAAACACCTACATTATAAACTTTTTTGGCAGGATAGACAAGATGCCCATTTCTGATTATATTTCAGCTCATAATAATATCCATTTCCATACGTTTTTTTTTTAAATATATTTTTATTTATTATAATAATATTGAATAAATTGTGTCTGTATGTTAGGGTTCTGGTCAACACAGGATTACGCTGTGAACAGTCATAGATTCTGGTCTTTTTACACTGAAACCTAATGAAATCATTATACACGAGGGCATATTAAACAACCTTCTTTAATCACGTCTGTGCTGCGTTCGTAGGTGTAATAGCGTCAAAAAACATTTATATTTTTACATTTAAATAAATTAGCAGACTTATCCCGAGCAAATAGTAGAGAGTGTGAATCTAAACCCAAAATACTCATTTTTCAAGGGACATGCTCTACCAACTAATTTCAACAGGACCCAATGAAACACAACATGCTCAGTTCCTCATTCCCTTCTTGTAAAGGATATCCCTCACAACCTTAATATAATTGTGTTTCACAAGTCATTGACTCCACTGACTAGTGAGATGAATTGGTTTAGCCCTCTGTTTGTCAGAGAATCAGAAGCATCTGTTCCATCTGTAGTAGAAGGCTCTAGTTCATAATAAGACATGTTCTGTTGGCATGAATATACCTCTGTTAAGACCAATTCATTCCATCTAAAAGGGTCTGGAATCTTGAGGTTTTTGCTACAAAAATTCAGGTAACTTGATGAACTAAATATATCAACTATACAAGATCTTTACAGTATATTGTCTAATATGTTGAGATCTAAATGACGTAAGAACAGTCAAAATCACCAACTGATTGAGGACAAATAATCGAAGTAAAAAATTTAAACCACTGGGTTTCCAACTTGCTTGAATTTCATCACGGCAACTCATGATGTGACTCAGTGTATGGACCCCACGTGCCTGAATGCACCGAAAACATGTGGGCATGCTCTAGATTTGACAGCTGATGGTGTCCTCAGGGATTTCATCCCAGACCTGAATCAGGGCATCAGCTCCTGAAGAGTCTGTGGCTCTTCTTGGCGATGTCGGATGCACCGACACATAATGTCACAGAGGGTCTCAATTGGATTTATGTCTGGGGAACATGAGGGCCAGTCAATGGCATCAATGCCTTTTTCATTCGGGAACTGCCCAAATACTCAATTTGTGACGCATTGTCCGGCACCAGGAGGAACCCAGGGCCCACTGCGCCAGCGGAAGGTCTGACAGTGGGTCTGAGGATTTCATCCTGGTACCTAGCAGCAGTCAGGTAACCGTTTTGTAGCACATGGAGGTCTGTGGGCCCCTCCAAGAATATTACCATTAAACTAATGCCAATTGAGCTGCGCAGTGCTGGGCTGTGAGCACGGGTCCCACTAAAGGATGTGGGGCCCTCATCATGGAGTCTATTTCTGACAGTAGCCCGCTGGAGGTCATTTTGTGGGGCTCTGTCAGTGCTCCTTCTGCTCCTCCTTGGACCAGATACCGGTCCTGCTGCTGGGTTAATGCCCATCTACGTCCCTATCCAGCTCTCCTTGTGTAACAGCCCGTCTCCTGGTATCTCCTCCAGGCTCTTGAGACTGTACTGGGAGACACAGCAAACATTCTTGCTACTGCATGTATTGATGTGCCATCCTGGAGAAGCTGAGCTGCCTGTTTGACCTGAATGGGATGCAGGGATACCGCCTTATGCTACCAGACATGATTAGGGCACTAAGAAAATACAGAACTAGAGAGGAATCACTCAGGAAGGATAAGGAGAGAGCAAATATTTGTAGCCACCACTTGCAAAAACGATTTTCTTTTTTTGGTTGTCTTGCTGTTGCTGCTCCAGCGCACCTGTTGTCACGTTCATTTGCACCAGAACAGGTGACATTGGTACACAATCGCTAAAGCCTCATAACTGATTGACATCCCAGAAGTTGAATTTACTTGGTGTTATACTGTGGTGATTACATGCTCCCTTAATTTATTTGAGCAGTGTACTCCATTGCCTGACATAAAGGAAGGCCTCCATACTTTGGGAGAAAAGGGCTGTGAGTGGCCACTTTAACAAAATTCTCGAGTGTCTGAGACCCAATGAATAGCAGATAATTTGTGTGTGTGTCTTTGTAAAGAGTTTGCCAAGCTCAAAAAAGTATCTCAAGGGTCCTTACAGAGGGATTGGGAAGAATGTTCTAGATTGCAATGAAAAAGACTCTTCAAGAGCATGTTAAGTTATTAGCCCCACTTTGGATGGTATATGTGGAACAAGCTCGTACAAGAGCTGCTGAGAATCCCTTAACTGACATTACTCCTCCTCCAGCTTTGTCTGTTTTTCAAGTCTAGGTTAGCAGGGTCACACTCTCCATGTGGATTGGTCCTCTGGCCCAATTATCTTGCTACAATGCTCAATTAGGGACAATTCTTCTTTTGAGGTGACAAATAGAGGGCTTTACACTTCTGAGACTTAAAAGAAAATGACTGAATGCAACATGAAGTTAGGAGTCCAAATATTCTCCACATCAAGCCATGACTAAGCCGTGTATGCTCTCTTTAACATGATCACCCTACATGTATATCAGACATGTATCCAGGTTGGGAAAACATCTGTATATTATTTAAATGTGTTTGAATGTGAATAGCCTCTTAACTAGTCTTTGCAAATACGGATGGATCTGTTTGAGTATTACACCTTACATGTTGCATTAAATGTTATTAACTTTCCACCTAAATGAATGTTAAATTAAAAAACTAACATTTTGTTTATATTACTGGACATATTTACAGTTGAAGCTAAATTAGATTTATTTCTAAGTGAACCCATCACTGACAATTCCCTGGATGCTCCAGTCCAGATAACAACCACCCATAACAAGGTTATATTCTGTGGGACTCAATTAAAAGGGACATTCACCTTCTTTACACAATAAAACAGTAATATGGAGTGAAGCAGAAAACGAATTGTCCCTAAACACTAGGAGGCCACTTAACACTTATCGCACACAAGCCAAACGAACTGGCCTGGCCCGCAAGCTATAACAATATTTTGCAGTCAAAGAGAGAGCAAATGGTTGTCTTATACACTTTATTTCTTCCATTTGCCTTGCAGATGACTGAAAACATGCTTTCGGGCTGGTTTTGAAAGTACATGTTTTTGCAGATCTTTTGTTTTGTTCTATTAGTCCTGATTGGGTTCCCCAATTTGTACCTTAGCACCCCCTACGAACACTGCTCCAAACAATTAAGCAAACATTTTATGCACGCATCCAATCTCGATTAATAAAATATGAAGATCAAAATCTTTACAATACATTGTGTAATTTGTTGATAGCAAAATGACGTAACTACGGCCAATAGAAACCAAAATCAACTTGGGGTCACAGTCAGGACCTGACTGCAGGGATGCCATAAGGCATCTCTGCGTCACTGGTTTTGTTGTCCCCAATTGGAGGCAGCTATACATCGCTATCTCTTATGGGGGATCCTATTTAAGTTTATCTTTTTGTTCTTCGTTTGTGGTTCATTGTTTGTGTCAGTTAGTTTGCTGTATCGCAGTTCTGGTTTTGCCTCTCCTTTGGTGTTGTTGTTTTCATTTTGAGTTTAAGGAAGAAACTATTAAAAAGGTTGTACTCAAGCTCTGCGCATCCTGGTATCTAACAGCAGTCAGGGTACAATTGGCTAGTACATGGAGGTCTGTGCAAACCTCCAAGGACATTCCTCCCTGAACATCACTGACCCACCGCCAAACGGGCCATGCTGGATGATGTAGCAAACAGCATAACATTCACCACGGCGTCTGCAGACTCTTTCATGTCTGTCACATGGGCTCAGTGTGAACCTGCTCTCATCTGTGAGGAGAACAGAGTGCCATTGGTGGACCTGCCAAATCTGATGTTGGAATGCCAATCAAGCAACCACTAGAGGATGTCAGGCCCTCATGCCATCCTCATGGAGTCTGTTTCTGATAGTTTGGTAAGAAACATGCACCCCAATATCCCGCTGGAGGTCATTTTGTAGATGACCCGTTCAATCTAAATGGGCTGCAGTTACACAAAACTAGAGAAGAATCTGTCCATAAAGATAGGTGAGAGCAACCGTCTGTGGTCACCACCTGCAAAACCATTCAATTTCTGGGGGTTGTCTCGCTGTTGTCTCTCCAGTACAGCTATTGTCACTTAAATTTGCACCAAAACAGGTGACAGTGATTCACAGTCACTTATGCTTCCTAACTAGACAGATTGATATTCCTGAAGTGTATTTTACTTGGTGTTATATTTTGATGACTACATGTTCAATTTTTTAGCAGTATATTATCTTGAAAGCTCAATACATTATACTATATGTCAAAATGATTGTTGTAATGTAATGATTATTACAATCCAGTTGATATTAAATACATATGAACGTAAAAGCCAGTATCTTAACCTTTTTATTCTAGAGGTATGGGGTTCCAAACTAATATTTGAAACGTGGCACCCAAGTAAAACGGTTTGATTACCACTAAGTAAGCATTACCTGCGGGGTTAAACGATGACTAAGTAGTATAGAGATAGACAAAGGGACATTTAATGGTGATCAAATTAATAGTGGAAAAGTACTAGGAAGGTTGAGATCAATAAAATAAAATAAAAATGGAATAATGTCCCTATAGGAGATTCCTTTATTGCTTCTGGAAGAACCACTTTTTTGGTTGCTTTTTTTGGGTTCCATGCAGAATCATTTTTGGAAAGTGTTATTATATGGAACAAAATGCGTTCTAACAATAAAAAGAAAATTCTTCAAGGGAAATGTCAGCCTTTGGGGGACCTTTAGTTGATTTTTATCACGTTTGAGAGATTAAGGTCAGTGAGATTTGTTTCAAACATAATTGGCCAGAAGGAGCACGGAAAATATGCTTAATTCGCTAAATGATATCCCTGATAATAGAATATGGTGTATGTAAGTGCAAGCAAAATCTGAAAATATATTTAGTCACATTTTGATGAATATAAAAAATCTTCCATGTTCGAGAGAACACACTACCAGTGTTTTTGGGTAGTAGGGTTATATGTGTTTGATAAAGCCAATTCATATTTTTAAGTATTTATTGGTTAATGTATGAGATTTCAACACTTTTCCTGTCTCTAAAATGCTACACCTCTAACAGGGCGTTGCTTCCTACTCTGGCACAGCCCCTCAGTTAAGGCTGGTATTTTTTTAACATCCTCCTGTCAGATTGGGTTCTTCTTGGTGGCCACGCATTCAAATATGCTACGCCTACTCCTGTTGCAGTCACATGCAGAAGTGTCCCCAAGGGCATCATCAGCATCTTTTTCAAAGGGCTGCTGACACTCTCTTGGCATTTCAAATATTTTACCACTCACCAGGGACTTACCAGATCGTACCTCAAAGATATATTGTTATAATTTTACGTTGCACAATGTGTGACTTACATGCATGGTGAAAAGAACTAAGTCAATGTAGGGCAGAGCACTTTTGTGATTGACAAGAAACAACTACAAGACCCTGAAAGAGTTGGCATTGTGGAGGATGGTACTGTTGGACAGGCTGCTCCAAGAGGCAGCTGGAAAGCATATTGAGTATGATATTGGCACACAACGGTGAGTACTAATTTGTAGTTAACTTTTATAACTAATTGTGTGGCTGCTAGTATAAACATGCTAAATAATTAGCCCTAGACCGCTGGCCCGAGACCGCTGGCTCGTTGTTGTATGACTTTTGTATGACAGCAAACGTTACTAACTGAACCATATACTAAAGAAGGTTCAGTCTAGCTTAATGACCTTCACTGACTCACATGAAGCTGGCTAGATACGCTAATGTTAATACACCCCACCGTCTGCTACTTTAGCTATCATTTTGTTTACCAAAACCCGTCTTGCCAGCTAGTCAGCAATTTTCCAAGGAAATAATCACACACTGTAACTAGCAACGCATTGTAATAGGGTAACCAGACATCTCAGTCACATTGTGCTTGTTTTGGCCACCAGAGGATCTGCCCCTATAGCAGCTTCATTAATTGTTTAACAAACTACTTGTTCACACTAGTTTTACAGAATACTACTGTGGAAAACTCATCCAGACGCAAGCATCAAGTGGATCCGCACCATCACCACAAATATATTTTCAAGACAGATTTAAATTGTTTGAGATTCAAGCTTGTGATGTTGTAAGGTTTTTAATGGGTTATTCTAGCTAAAGTTAGCTATATAGACTAAGTTAGCAAGCAAGGTTAGATAGACACTATTGTGGTTGCTAGGTAAAAAAACTAGAAGGAGAGCAAGAAAGAGAAGAGTTAAAAGAAGAGGAAAAGAAGCGTGATACAAGCAGTCTGCCTAATGCAGATTCGGTTGGTATTAGTATGTTATATAGTTACCAATCTAATCGTATATCTTATTTCTTATTATGTTGTTAAGTATTTCAGATATATCATCGTCTTTTCTCAATTTTGCTAATTTTGTCTTCTGCTCTTATTCTACCCAGACCACCATGAATGACTGTTTAGATCAGACAGTCTGTCTTGTCTGTGGTGTTTTTGTATTGATGATTGTTTTCTCTTTTTATCACAGTGTGCCTGTTAAATTAAATACATGATACCGGGATTGTCCCAGATTTTTATTTTATATATAATAACACTGCCAAACAGGAAATGTCCCCGATTTTCATTAAAAAAATCTAGAAATATAAATAACAAATAACACCTAGAAACATGCAAAATGGCATGAATAGTCAGACTGTGCTGACACAACACAACAATCCGGCACTTACTGCCAGAGCCCACTACTATGAAGAACGAAGTTCAGCGCTGATTGCACACAGGAGAGAGAACCATGACAAGGCCCACAGTGTTTCCCTTACTAAGGCTCTCAACTCCAAGTTCTCTTCCCAGGCCTGACGACCATAGTTATCTTAATGCTCTGATGGTGCAGTACACTGTCAGTAAGTATGTGCTTAAAGCATGTGTGATGGGGCCAGATGCACGGCTGTGCTTTTCTTAGGTTGTCCTTCGTATCACAGTTAGAATCTTTGGCTAACCAGCCCTCCTGACTGGCCACACTTCAGGACTCATAATGGGAAGGGTTGAAGGATGAACCATTTTTAGATTGATTGTGTCACTCAAGTCACTTGGGTCCATTGGCCCGGCACACTGCCATGCCCAGACATCCCCCAGACTGTGGGCCCCAGCAACAAGTGTCATGGCCAGTGACAATCAAAATGTTATATTACCACATACACACTCATACTATCATCCGTACCACGCATCCACTCCGTGACACAACCGCACTCTGACACCATAACACACAAACACACTTAGACATATATAAACATAAAGTGTATACGTATAAACGTCCATATATTCATACAGCTATACTAACATTTATACACACACATACTGTACATAAACATACATGCCCATCTCTCAGAAACCTGTTTCGGTTTCCTTCTGACAAAGTCTACACATTGCAAATTTCACCACCCCCCAATGCTGAGCATATTTGTCGGCCAGAATTCTCAATAATATATTATACTAAAAACACTGCAATGACAGTCAAATGTTTTAGCCATGATTTTTTTTTTACGGATGGTCAACCAGGAGGTTCCTTGGTTACCTCATCTTATCATGTCAATGGGTGGGCTCAATTAGTTGTCTAGAAATTGCTGTACCCAGCTTGGTGCATGCAGACAGACTGTGGTAGCAATGTGAGGGCGCCACCCTAGCTACTTTCAAGAGTAGCTAGGGTGGCGGGGAGCAAAACGTAAGTGGTTTTGCAAGCATCATGGTTGGTAGGTGTCAATAGATGCCAAATATGAACACGTTTTGGGGTATTTTTTGTATTCTGTACACACTGTATCATAACCTTTTCATGTTGACTGCAGATGCTGGCAAATTGTGCAATTTCTAATGTTTAGAACAGTCCCACTTAATCCTAAGAAAGAGTATTTTAATTGGTCAGCAAGTATATAAAAATGAGCAATGCATATAATGTGTTTTTTATGCTAAAAAAGCAACCTTATCCGGTTACAGGTGTGGTTCCATTATCATTTCTTCCCCCCTTCGTCAATACTTTATATTCTGTCAATCCAGGAAGCAAGTTTTATTTAGAAAAAAACAATGAATTGCTGTGTCACTTTGCAAGTATTCAGAACACATGGCATCCACATTTTTAGTGCACACGCCTTGTGACATTGTGTGTCCTTTGTTGTCCGAGATGGGCCATTGTTTGCGGACTTCCCCCACATTGGAGAACTAGAGATAATAGCATGCAAGGAGCAAAAGCTGTGGGATGTCCGTTGTACAAATGAGTCCAGCTTAAAACAAAAAGGACATCACAGAATGTATCTTGATTGCATTACGAAATATAAATTACTGGTATTGTTAAAGCAAAGTGGTCAGTTGACTGTTGGATTGGATCTGTTTTGTTATGCACCTGTTGTCATGTGGCAGAAATGTTCAGCTACAATTTTCAATAAACAAATACAATTTAATGGAGGCTGTGTTTATACCTAAAGCACGAAAGATAAAGTCTCCCTCCCTGCATCTATAAGGTATGTTAAATATTATTATTTTATATAATATTATATAATATTAGTAAGTTTAGGAAATCTTTAAGTTTTTGTGGCAAAATATAGCCTCACTGAACAATGGGTAGCTAGCCACACTGAACACCGGTTACCTAGCCACCTAGTCAAACTTTCCAGAATGAGGCCATGCAAATGGCTGCCGGATCAAAAGTTTGCAAGTAATGCAAGTAATCTCTAATCTCTATGCCAGTACATAGTTGGACACCGACTACTAGCGTTCAAAGGTTTATGGTCCCTTCTAAATGTTTTTTTTCCATGAAAACATAAATTGCAGTTGTTTAAATAGGAAGATCTATTCCTAGATGCCTTTTACCATGTAAATCTTCCACTTTACCACCACCAAAGCACCCCCTCGACCATCACATTGCCTCCAACTTGAACAATGGCATCAAGCACAACTCCAGTATCTATTCATTAGTTTTTTCTTTTTGATCCGAATAACACTATTTTCCAATCTTCCTCTGTCCAGTTTCAGTGTTCTTTTGCCCATCTTAATCTTTTCTTGTTATTGGCCAGTCTGAGATATGACTTTTTCTTTGCTACTTCCTGGAGTTGCCTCCTCAATTTTGATGTTGCTTCTGGTGTTTTGTGTGTACTTTTTAATTAAGCTACCTGTGTGGTGTCTGTTTCTGAAACTAGACATTCTAATTTGTCCCCTTGCTCAGTTGTGTACTAAAGCCTCCCTCACATTTTTGTATAGTTGTTAAAGCCAGTGTTGCAAGAAAACAGGACTGATGGTTGCTGATAATGGGCCTCTGTAGATTATCCAATAAAAATCAGTAATTTCCAGCTACAATAGTCATTCACAACACTAACAATATCTACAATGTATTTCTGATCAATTTGATGTTATTTTAATGGACAAGAGATAGTTTTTTCTTTCTAAAACAAGGACATTTCTAAGTGACCACAAACTTTTGAACGTTAGCATATATCATTTCTTAAACAAAGCAGAGTCCGCTGTGCGTTACAAGGGCTGTATCAAATGTAACATGCCAGCAGCTTTAGAAAAGAGGTTTTCTACAAGGTGCTAAAGGCACGAGGCAGCCCACATGTTTACATAAGTGATACAGTGAGAGTGTTCATTCTAACACGTGTCTGGCTTATGTTTTATTACTGTTGTTTTACTACATTATTATTGGAACTGTCACTGTTATTCTAAAAGGAGTGGCATGTAGTTAAGCTAAAATCAAGGCCTGTAATTTGTGGTTGATGGCACTTTTTGAAATCAGTCCAATCTCAGTGCCTAAGGCATGTAGGCATGGACTTGATTAGAGCAAATTACATGGGGAGCTACTGTACTGCTGCAACCACAGCTCGCGGTGAATGTTCTTGTGGTATGTCTGGGTTAGGCTTTCTGGAAGGATCTTGCAATGTATAATGTGCAAATAAATTGTATAACTGCAATAAAAAACTATAAAAACAACATACCAGTCAGCTATTTAAAATGTTTTTCACTTATTGTGATAATGACACTTACAGGTTGGTCAAATGTTTACATGTACATACACTTGTAAAGAGCATGTATGTCGTGGCAGTATTTCCAATAATTACCACAACTCGTATTTTTCAGTGATGGAATCATTGGAGCACACTTTTCTTTCTCGTTAGGGCTGCATATCTGTGCAAAAGGGCCTTAAGTTCATGGAGTTTCCTCATCTGCAAATTTTGATTCTGCTCTCTTTCCTTGGCCCGCAACATCAGCAAATGTTTGTAATTAGCTCCCAATGCTCTGAATGGAACATACTGAGTGTTGGTGTGACGTGGCCTATTTACTCACAGCAGGCAAAAAGCAGAAACTGAAACAAGCTTTTGTTCCTTAGACAGGATGAAGACAAAAAGCTGCTAGAAGGTGGTTAGAAAGAGCACTGGAACGTATTAACGGGTATTCACGGTTAAAATCTAAATTGGAGTTAAACCAAAGGCAGTAATAAAGAATGTCACCTGTTCATATCAATGTTAGGTGTGCATATTTTTCTTCTAGTCATGTTGTAACTAAACCCCATAGTAGTTACTTAATAGAAAGTAACTTAATAACTTAATAGAAAATAATATAACTTGAAGTAATCTGTGTTTTACAAAGGAAAAGGATATGTGGATGTGGATGTAAAGTATACATAAAATGTTTTCTAAACTGGAATTACAAAAATTGCCTTCATATCAAGCAACACAAATATATTTCAATGTATTGTATGGGGATACCCTGAGGTAATAAAGATCAATTTAAAAGCTTGGTCTTCAAGGTTAGAGGTCAAAATCCTGGGAAAGCTGTGGGCGTTTTCCCCAAACTTTAAGACCAACATTTAACTACACTGCTGTCAGGGCGATCTATTATTGTGTCAAAGTTCTAATTCTGCTCTGGTCTGAAAGAATGGCACAACAGCCTGTTTTAATTTAAGCTGGGGAAAGTCCAACTATATACGTTATAAGTTGCTCACTCCTCCAGATGTGCCTTGATCAAGAAAAGCTGACTAAGAGCTTTGTTTTCTTAAAGACACCGGTCTGATTATATCACATATTTTTGGCTGATTCTATTAGTCTTTGTGTGGGGTCGGTGACTCAGTGGTCTCGTTCAGGATGGAAAGCAGAAAGATTTTTCTTCCCAATAAGTCTGGTTCCTAGCCAACCAAAGTAACTGAGTTCCGTATGTGTGTATGTACGTGTGTTTACGTGGGCAACAATCTGCTTGCATTGTTCTGTTGTTAATAAAAACATATGTACTTATACTATAAATGCGACTAATTAGGGTCCATTTACACTATTATATATTTTCTGAAAGGTATTCCCTTCACTGCTCGATCAATGTGTGATTTTGTTTTCACTGCTTTTATTATTTTTCAGTTGATAAAGAAGCCTGCGCTTAATAATGCAAACACATCTTTTTAGTAGTTAGACTGATCATTGATTTGTTTGTGGAATGTGATATACATTATTTAGATCAATTGAACAGGAACCTGCACTGAAAAAAGTATGACAAGCTGTTGTTCATCTAGTACAGGGGAGGGCAAATATTTTGGTTCGGGGGCCACATCAGGATTTTGAAATAAAATGGAGGGCCACATTTGTTTTTGTAATTTGGTAATCATAATTGATTTGGAGGCCAGAAAAGGGCATTCCGTTGGCCGGATGGGACAGCCTTGTGGGCCGCATTTGGCCCTCGGGCCGTAGTTTGCCCACCCCTAATCTAGTACATTTATTTTCATTCCTGTGTAAAATTATCAGTTTAGTTTAATTGTTATCTTTGTATCAAGTGATATTCTACTGACATATGACTGACATACACATAGTTTGTCTGGACTGAATAGCAGAATTTTTCCATGTGGCCAAGTAGTGTACAGTTGTCACATTCTGGATCTCCAATGTTATTGGGTTGTTTCTGAAAAGTAACACTGACCTACAATGATCATAATATCCTTGTCATTATGTCTTGTTAAAAGCTCAGTATAAATAAATGTTTCTAAAACATCGACCTGATTACGAGACATATTGCAGGGACTTTTAATGATTGTTTGTGAGTTGGTCTTAGTGACTTAAGAGTCCTCTTAGATACTCCTAACATTTCACAGATTTAGGAGACCTCTTAGATACCACTAACATTTCACAGATTTATGAGTCCTCTCAGACACCCCTAACATTTCACAGATTCAGGTGCTGGTTTTAAAGCAAAAACAATTTGTGAAATACCCTTATGACTGACACGCCCATTTCTTAAGCATTACTGCTGAATCAACAAGTTAGGAGCTACTTTTAGCCTTAAAATATATTGTGAATACAGCCCCTGACCACTTTAGTAAAAAATCCACAAATTGTGTACAGTATAATACATATGAGAACATATAACATACCCCCATTTAGCTCTGTGATTGTGACCATATACCTAGCCACTGGCAGAAGCTCAGATGGCTCCTTCACAACTCTGATGTGGGTGGTGCACTGCCCTCTCTTAGGGAAGACAAAGCCATATGCTTCAGACAAAAAGCTCTTCTTGTTGGTATTTGTCTATGGCGCTTTGTAGTCCTCTATCTAGGGAGCTGTTGGAATCCAAGATATGGGCGAGCACAGCAATGACCTTGTGGGACTTGGGAGTTGGGTTGCTGGGATGGCCTGGAGCTCTCATTGGATCATGGAAAAAAAGCAACGTTTGGGTGTTGAGAGGCAATGCACTGCTCTCTATGTTCCTTTAGTTTTTTGGGCTCTAACCTTGGGGGAGACGAGACAGATCTTAAGAAGCCTGTTCACATTCTGCATGTCTATGTGATGCCTGGATTCTCTGGTCTGGTTGAGCTCAAAGCGTGGTCAGGATTGATAGAAAGACTCATGTTTGCACCATGTTGCAACCAGTTAGGGTTCTCTGAATATAGAGGGCTGAAGTTAATCAGCATCAGTTATGCAGCATCTCTATGTCAGGTCATGTAAGAACCCTGACGAGTAGATAAACAGAATTATTCTGCATAGAACCATGTGTCATCGAGATACATGGATTACTGTGTGATTTCTGAACTTTGCATGACAACAAACTCCGTAGATAATCCGGCCTTAGACAGTTTGTAAAATGCAAAAGCCTCTTTCTGGGTTCATCACTGTTAGGAACAGATTAGTAGAGGTGGGTCGTGGATCTCATATGGCCCAGTCAAGGGCCATTACGGCAAGGCTTAACGGATTAATGCTGTCTCTCTCTCCAATATTCAATCAAAACAGCCTTCAAAATGCATGACATACAGGAAAAATTGTTGTCAGTGTTTGTGAATGTTTCACATGGCTCAATCGAGTGTGTGTATGT
>JACXGK010001572.1:52853-67434 GCA_016801125.1 Novumbra hubbsi | reverse complement strand
CCATGAACACAGCACTCCTCCCAGTTCCCAGTCACCTGAATACTGATCACCTGTTTGTTTCCTCTCCTTCACTATATAGCACAGTTCAGAGCACCTTTTCTTTGTGAGTTATTGGTTGTAGTTTATGATGTACTATGCCAGTTTCCTAAATCTTCTGTATAGATTCTACCTGTTCTTCAACCACTAGCGCTTTTCTAAAGACCCAAAGACGCTTTACAATTGAGTAGACAATACACTGATAATGAAAAGAAGAAGGACTAGGACGAGACAATGGAACAAGGGAAAGGGGTGGGGCTATGGGAAGGCTTGTGTGAACAGATGAGTCTTGAGGCGGTGGATGAAGACGGTAATAGATTCAGAGTCACAGATGGATTGCGGAAGTGAGTTCCACAGACTTGGAGCGGCCCTAGAGAAAGCCCTGTCCCCAAAGCTACGTAGTCTGGACCGGGGGATGATGAGGTTGCCAGCCGCTGAAGAACGCAGTGAGCGATTGGGTTGGTATTGGCGAATAAGATCGAAGAGGTATGGAGGAGCAAGCTGATGGAGGGTTTTGTAGGTGAGCAGAATAATTTTATAGTCAATGCGCTGGGGAACATGTTGAGGGCAGGATGTTGAGGGCACCAGTATCAGCAGAGATGAGAAGGTCATTGACGACCTTGAGGAGGGCAGTTTCGGTGCTGTGGAGCGGTCGGAAGCCAGACTGAAGCGGTTCAAATAAACTGTTGTTGAGTAGGTGGCGTTGCAGTTGAGAGGCAACAGACCTTTTGAGGGTTTTTGCAATGAAGGGAAGGTTGGAGATGGGGCGAAAGTTATGAAAATTGGTGGGGTCGAGACCAGGTTTCTTTAAGATGGGGGTGACTGCAGCAGTTTGTAGTTTGAGGGGACGGTGCCATGAGGGAGAGAGAGATTGACTATTTGAGTGATGTATGGACAGAGAGCAGGAAGGCAAGCCTTGATGAGAGATGCAGGAAGGGGATCCAGGGTGCAGGTAGTTGTTCTAGATGAAACAATTATTTTGGAGGTATATTCAGAATCAACCGGGGTAAAAGAACGCAGATAGGTTTGTAGCAGGGGAGCTTTGTTACTCATAGAACGGGTGTTTAGAAGAGCGAGGTTGGTAGAACGGCATGTTGAGCTGAGGTTTCGGTCTGTGGTAGGTTGAGTTGGGCGAAGGCAGCTGTGATTGACAGATCGAGATGATAGATATGGATGGGAGCGAGAGTAAGACCAGGGAGATAGTATGTTGTTACTGTTAGCGCTGACAGACCTTTTGCGACGAGAGCCCCGATGAATATAGGGACGTCGGCGTAGGATGCCCAGTGAACGAGCACGCCTAGTTACCTCCGGAGGAAGGCGATAGTTGTTATCAATGGTTACCAGAGTTGCCTTCTGACTTTGATTAAGCCTGTTCCTGATCTGGACTTTCCCCTAAACCTACTCCACACCTACCCTAGCCCTGTCTGTTGAATATCCGTGTACCCACTAGAGCTGGGGAATATAATCGATTTTTAGGTAGATTGCGATCCTGACGTAAACGATTCTGAATCGATTCATAAAATGAAAGATGGTTAAGTGGTCATCACCTGTGATTCCTGGACAATTATCTCCTCAGACTCATGTGTAACTATAACAGCACATTGTATTTGCGAAGACTGGCAGCTGAATTCACAAACTTTTATGAAAGCACTGGAGGTATTTGCTAAATGTTATTTCAGAGTGAATAATCCAATTTTTGATTTTCCACATAAACAATACAATATGTTATACATCCTCATTTTACAAATTATTTATTTAGCATAAAAGGCAGCCTTGTAAATTATATTATAGTCTGTGTTATAGACCGTGTTTTAGACCATATGTTTTCCTGTAATAAAGCTGCTCCATAAATGTAGGTTTATATTGTCAACATTTTATTTTGTGTTTACACCAAAAAAATGCCTGAATAACTTGATAAATAGCTTGACATGAACATTGACATGTTCTTTGGTTTGAAAACTGTTGAATAATATAAAGGCTGAAAGAGAGCTTCAAGTATGTTTGTTTTTGTAATTAAATAATTGGAGGGCAAGATGCATCCATCAAGAATCGTTTTATAATCGAATCGTTACCCTCTGAATTGGAATCGAATCGTGAGCAGGTGAAAATTCATACCTCTAGTACCCACACCTGTCTGTATCTTGTCTACTCCTGAATGTTTGTTTCAATATAAAATCCCTGCTCTGCTATTGGGGCCAAACCTATGTCTCTCCCAGGTCATAATCATTACAGTAACTAGGGATGTCACAATGCCAGGCAATATCATTAAATACCATGGTAAAAAAGTATAAAACAGTTACAACAAAAAACATCAGTCAACCATTCAGGATTACACGTCGGTAAAGAGACTGGCTTTGTTTCTTGGAAATGTTGGAAACTTTTGCCAATAACAAACGAATTGTTTCACTAATTAACTCTGTAGTTTCACAAGGTCTTTAAAACACTTGTTATAAGTTGCTTTGTTTTTAAATCATTTGGTAATGCTAGAAGCAATATCCTATTAATAGAGTCATATGTAAGATTTTAACTTTACCATTAGTGTAAATACAAGCAAAAATTACCTGATTACATCTGAAGTTAATGTTTTTAGTTACTGTTTCCAACATTTTCTTCAAATTAGTTTGGGGTGACTAGGATATTCCCTACTTATACTTTCTCACTTGTAGTCACCTCATACTGACTTTAAACACACATAGTACTATCCCCCCACCCTAAACCACCCTGGACTAGTTAATATAATTTCCCTACCCTAAACCTGTTAAGGACCGGACTAACGGATTGTAGGAAGGGACCCAAATGCACAACGAGGTGTAAAGTTGGAAAAATAGGTAGGGGCTCGGGTGGAACGAGTAGGGTATTATAACTTAGATATGACGAGCGGAGAATCTTCAAAGACCTAAGGTAAAAATAGGCTGAGAAAATACAGGAGCCAAAAACGTGGCATGTGGCTTAGTACGTAGTTTGAACTGGCAAGCTGGAGGTGGAACACAGGAACTTAAATAGGGGAGCTGATGAGAGTAATGGGATTCAGGTGTGCATACTGGGTTTGTGATTGGGTACATAGTGTAATGATGCTTGGCGTTTGGCACAAGGCCAAAAGAGGGCCTTGTGCCAAACCACTAATGGTTTGGGATTGGTTTGCTGCTTTAGGCTCTGGATGTCTTACCTCCATGCATGGCATTATGAAATCTGAAGACTATACAGAAATAGTTCTGGGGCGCAATGTAGGGCCCGTTGTCAAAATGCTGGGTTTTAAGCACTTTAAGACAAAGTGCTGGACAGTTCTGTAATGGCCATCAATGAGTCCAGATCTAAATCCAATACAACACCTGTGCAGAGATCTCGAAATAGCATTTGGGAGAAGGAAGCTTTCAAATCTGAAAGACCTGGAGCAGTTGGCAAAAGAAGAGTAAGAACTCACTGATTCATTGCAGTAATTTTTTCCAATGGGTGTGCAACCAAATAATAATTTTGTCCACAGAGTTCTGTGTGGAATGTCTTGTCTCAGACATCTTCTCTCAGCATTGTTGTATTGATCAAATGCAAACATAAGAAATAAACATGTGAGTACCAAAGCATTGTGATTGCAACAATTTTCCTTGGACAAATTGTGGTTTGTCTAACAGAAATTCAGGGGGGCCCATATTTTTGGCCATGACTGTATATATACAGTGGGGAGAACAAGTATTTGATACACTGCTGATTTTTCAAGTTTTCCTACTTACAAAGCATGTAGGGTTCTGTCATTTTTATCATAGGTACACTTCAACTGTGAGAGACGGAATCTAGTACAGAAATCCAGAAAATCACATTGTATGATTTTTCAGTAACTTACCTGTAACGGTCAGCTTGACTCTATTACTCCATGTAGACTGGTACTGATAATGTCTGTATGTACAGCCACATGTGTAATCACCACTGTCAGACATGTCAGCAGCATTGATCTTGGATTTATTCTCCGTTGTGATGAAGGAGTTTGTATCACCATCATTAGTTTTGCGCCACTTGTACTCCCAGTCACTGATGTCTCCACACTGTTTGTTACATAATAATGTGACAGACTCTCCCATGAATATCTGGGACCAGTCGGGCTGGAGGGTCAGAACAGGTCTCTCTATACACACACAGTGGATAGAAAAATTAACATCCTTATTTACCAAAAAGTCGGGACACTGTAAAATATAAAGAACAACAGAATGTAAGGAAACATTTAAACCCTATATGCAATAGAACATTGTATAGATACAAAATATCAAATTCTGAAATTATGAGATATTTTTGGTTCTTGCTAAATAAATGGCCACTTTGAATTTAATGCCAGCAACACATTTTAAAAAAACTGGGACAGGGGAGACAAAATACTGGAAAAAATATGTTATGCAAAAACATAGAGGAACATCTCACCATTAATTAGGTTAATTGGCAACAGTTCAGTAACATGATTGGACATTTAAAAGAGCATCCAAGAGGGGATGAGTCTTTGAGACGTAAAGATGGTGATGGTTTCACCACATTGAAAGACTGTACAGGCAAATAGTGCAACAGCTTAAAATTCACGTCTCTCAATGTAAACTTGCAAAGAGTTTGTTCGTGTGTTTGTTACGGAAGAATTACGGTCGGAGTGGCCGTATTCATCCCTGAAGACCATCAGAGGTCTCCGTTCAAAAGTTTAGCACATTGTAGTGAGGCAAGCTGGCTAGCTAAGTGTGGGTGAACATTGGAAGCTTTATTCGCTCGTCGGCAACGTTGGAGGCTTTACCGCGTCAGCCAACGGGGACCGTTCCGCCACTACAGCCCTGGAGGTACCGCAGCTGACGCGCTCTCTTTTCCTTTCCTCCTCTTATGCGACTGACCGATGGTACGGTTGGTGAGTAGTACCCTGCCACCCACGACTCCACAATTTTCGACGAGCAGCAACGTTTTGGGGACGGTAATGTTTATTTGGTGAACGTCAGAATATGCTCTGAGGACCGTGACGAGACTATTCTGAACCAAAAGGAACATTGAAGTCGATGTGTCATTGAATTAATAACTGAACATTGTAAAAGTAAAAACTGTTTATTGTGTAAACTGTACTTTATGTCGTTGTTCTGATGTAGAAGTTAATATGTTGCTTATGTTATTAAGCTTAAATGTAAAAGTGGATGTTGGTACTGAGCTTTGATCTGTTATGGGTAGCGTGCCACTTTTTCAATTATAAGATCTCACCGGTGAGTAGGTCTTATTTTATAACAACGCCACTGAAGTGCTGAAAGGGTCAATTAAATGCAACTTTTCCGGAATCAAATATCAGAGTGGGTTCCTCATGTTACACATAATTGAATTCTGTTAGTATTAGCATATAATGTAGTATCCCAACTTTTTTGGAAGCAGCGTTGTATTATCTTTTTTTACAGATCATACATACACAACTCTTTCACCTATCTCACACAAAGAAAACAAGAACAAGATGATAAAGCATGGAGTAAATGTATGAATATCTACCATTATCTTGAGGTGGACCACAGTAGATGAGGGTATTAAACACTACAACAAATACAAATGACATAATTTCAGTACATTGGAAATGTAATTAAGGTATACTGAGCTGCAGTAATAGAGAACTAATAGTAACCTTAGTGAACTTGGTGTTCATGACAAACACAAATACAGTCAGTACTCACAGAGTAGAACACAGGGCCAGGGGTGATCCATTCTGCCTTGGTGACAAATAACTCTCTGAATGACAGTCCTCCTTAAAAAGCCCTTTACTTCCTATTCGATGAGAGTCTGTTTTGATCACACTTCTTCACCATCACACAGACAAAATATAAAGATTCTAGAGACATGAACCAAGACGGTGAAAAACATATTTTGTCAGTTGATGTTTTTTTTACCAACTTCTCCTTATGATTGGTTTTGTGATCTCAGACTGGGCCCTCCCTCAAAATCAGAAAACAGAATGTAATCAGAATTGTGACAGAAAGCTAATTTATGAAGTGTTCATACGTGCACAAATCTGTAAACCATGTCTCTGATCATTTCGCTGCAAAATGTGTAAGTTAGCAAGATAAACCTTTGATTGTGAATGACATCTACAATATTCAATATAATACGATCACGAGTGATTTAACAATGCTTAGAAATAAATAGTAATTTGTTAAAATATACAGGCCTCTGTATATTTGAGCTAATATTTATTTTGTTCTAAGCTTTGCAAAATCACTCTTGTGATCATATTACACTGAATATTGTAAAAAAACGAACTAGAACTAAAATACAATTAACATAGAATTGCAACGGTCGACACAACATATACGACTCCCGGCTGTTACATCAAGAGTCCAGTTTAATATAAAAAAAACTAACAAATATAGAGGTTTCTTTGGTGCAATTTGTATTTGGTAAAATATACTTGGCTAATGGTTCTAATCTGTTTTAATCTCTTTGTTACCAGGCCTGTGGTTTGCTTACTACAGTGGCTTTTACGCAGAGAAGAAAAATAACATAGTTGTAAAGGAAGTCACAATGCACAGTGTTATAAAAATACCCCCTCTCTCATCTTGACAGTTGGACTATGATGCGTTTGATGTCAGTGTCTATTAGTCTGACGGTTGTATTTTTAAAAGTGTGTTTCCTAGTTACTGGTCTGGTTCATTGTCACGGAGTTTCACAGACACCATATAATGCCCATAATGATTTAAATACAAAGGAGGTGAGACTGAGAGACTGAGTGTGAAATGTGAGGGATGATCGTGACGAGGTAGAGAAGACAAGACAACAACAATAACACAGGTGTTCAGGTTTGGTATTTATATGTAACAACACCACAAGGTTCTAGAAACAAGAAACAACAATTAGTAAATGAGAAAGCACACAGGACAATTATATACAGAACTAAACAAGTGATTGTAATCTGGTGTATCTGTGTGTGTGTTGCTGGCCTCAGTCTTCTGTCAGTGGTGAAAAAAATCTATTTGTTCCTCTTGCCTGAATCAAACTCACAATGTTCTGAAAAACAACTATATTTTACTATTACTATGTTCAAAATGTGGAAGATGAAATTGGATATATGACAAAAATATAATTAAGAGGCCTTCCTTTATGGCTAACAATGTACTTGGTGCAACTAAGGTAGTAATGGGCAGGCCAGCGGGACACAGTCTTTTGTTATTGTCTTTGTTCTGTACATAAGTACATAACCCATTCCGGTGTTTCATGCAATCCCTTTTCCATAGACAATCAAGCACCTAGCCATGCAGTCTGCCTTTACAAAAATTTCGGAAAGAATGGGTTGTTCTAAAGCGCTCACTGAATTTGAGCGCTGTACTGTAATAGGATGTGGCAACAAGTAAGTTTGTGACATTTCTTCCCTCCTAGATATTCCACGATTAACTGTAAGTGGATTATTTGCAAAGTGGAAGCATTTAGAAACCACAGCAACTCAGCCACAAAGTGTCAGACATATAAAGTTACAGAGCAAGGTCACAGAGTGCTGAGGCCCATAGTGTGTAAAAGTCTCCAACACTCTGCTGACTCAACAACTACAGAGTTCCAAACCTCCTCTGGCGTTAACATCAGCACTACAACTGTGTTAACTGGGAGCTTCATGGCCTTACATCACCAAGAACATTGCCAAGCGTTGGATGGAGTGGTGTAAAGCCCGGCGTCATTGGAGCAGTGGAAACATGTTCTGTGGAGTGACGAATCAAGCTCCCCTATCTGGCAGTCTGATAGACGAGTCTGGGTTTGGTGAAAGCCAGGAGAATGTTTCCTGCCTGACTGCATTGGTCCAACTGTAAAGTTTGGCAGGGGCGGGGAAGGCTTTTTACTGATCCAGCATTACTGTGCCCTAGTGCACAAAGCAAGGCCCATAAAGGCTGAGTTTGGTGTGGAATGATTTGGTGTGGAAGAACTTGACTGGCCCTTACAATGCCCTGACCTCAACCCCTTCAAACACTTTTGGGATGAACTAGATAGAACAGGGATTGCGAGCCAGGCCCTCTCGTCTAACATCAGTGTCTGACCTCACCAATGCTCTTCTGGAAGAAATCCTTCCCAGAAGAGCTGAAGCTGTTATGCCTGCAGAGGGGGGACCAACTCAATATGAATGCCTGTGGTTTTAGAATGGGGTGTCATACAAGCTCCTATGGCTATCATGTGTTGGTGTCCCAAAACTTTTGTCCATATAATGCATGTTGTGTTGACTCTGTAAAACGTCAGCTTTCTATAGATGGTTGCCTGTTACCACCACAAAGATGTATACTGATGTCTGCTAGCCTTGTGGTATGCAGGGGACAGTTTCTTTCTCACAACCACTTCCTCACCCTCCCCAGTCCCCACCTCCACTGTTGTGGTCGATCATTTGTGAACAAACAGCTCGTTTTAAATGTCTCTTTTTGGTGAACGTTGGTATATGAATCAGATTGGTGAAAGGAGAAGTTTATTATGCTTCTATATTTCCTTAATTTTAATGCTCAAATAACAATTATTTGCAGATAAGATGAAAATGAATACTAAGAACATTTAGGGAGCCTAATGAGCTATTTTAGACACTAGTAATGGTCCAGGAGTCTCTCTTGCCCTGACAATGGGTCCAGGTGCTGGTGGACATTTCAAGTCAACTAAGGAAATAATTAGCACCTAACAAATAGTGTCTCATGTTCAACTTCTACAATGAATGTTTTCTGTGTCTTTTTCTGTTTTCATCTCAGTGGATTTTGGACATAAATGCTTTTCTGAGGAGGAGAAAGTCATTTCTCTTTAAGAATTAGTTTTTGTTATTTAGCTTTGGTTCATTGATTATTTAATTTCATTCACATGTTGATAGTCACTTCTTTCCTTTTTCAACTTTTTGAGTTGAATCTGGACATACGTCATATCACCTGATCCAGCAGAAACACCAGCAGTTCCTGACAAATAATACAGGAACATGAATAATCTCCATTAACATTGAGGTCACATCAACTAGTGTCAGCAAGTGTGTGTTAGGATACTAGAAACGGATATAGCAATGTACCATTATAGTTTTTGTGTGACATTAATTATATGGTAGCGCCACCTGTTGGAGAAACAAGTATGACAAAGTGTATTAATCTGTAGAACAGAAGTAATGACTAGTACAAACTAACCACTAGGGTGACAACTAACTGAATCACCAGCTCCACTATTTTGAGTTTGTGTTTTATATTCTATAATAATTCTACTAAGAGAGACTCACTGAGGCCATGGATGAATGATGGAAACACCCAACATTAAAATGAAATAAGTGCACCCCTCATTTCCATAGTATATTGAACGTGTTTTCTATTTCATTTATTACATAACATTATGTGAAATCATTTATAGATGGTGGTAGACTCTGAAGCATGTAGATATATTTTATGTAGCTACTGGACATGTTATCTAATGGTTGATGTTACCTTCAATCATGACATGTCAGAGGAGACTCTTATTGGCTAAGAGCAGCTCTGCTGACGGCTCATATTAAACTGTATATGTAAGACTTGTGTACAATACATACAGTACTGTTGGCCAGCTGACAAGTGTTTAAAACGTATTATGTATGTATCAGAAGCATGACCAGATGGACAAGGACAGGGACAATCCAGGGGGAGGAATGGTCAGCAGAGTGGCAGCTGGAATGGTCCGGTATCATCTTAATCTGCAACAACACCAGTACAGCAGTAAACCAGCAAGCAATTTCCAATATTGCTTACGAAAAATATAAGATATTATCGACTAAATGTTATAAACGTATCCAATAAGGCATCAGCGGATTATTGGTGTATGGTGAAGATACCAGGGTTAAAGGCAATTCTTAGAATATAATCAATTCAGGGGGTCTAGTAACAGCCCTTAGTCTTGGTATATGTTGTATACCACATATCCTTGAGGTGCCTCATTGTAGTTTTTAACTATTCACCAATTACACCAATTATTCACCAATTTACAAGAGTTGGTTGTTGTGGTCTGGTATGTTTGGTTACAGCTCTGTGATTTGATCAGACTGACTACAGCTCTGTGATTAGGTCTGAATGACTACAGCTCTGTGATTAGGTCTGAATGGTTACAGCTCTGTGATTAGGTCTGAATGACTACAGCTCTGTGATTAGGTCTGAATAACTACAGCTCTGTGATTAGGTCTGATTGACTACAGCTCTGTGATTAGGTCCTTATTTTTTTACTTAATTTATTAGCACCTACACAGACGCACGTCCTGATTGTACCTAGTCCTCGGCATCCTCAGGCCATCATCTTCAGCCACGCACCAAACAGGAGGCAGGCGGGACATGGTGAAAGACATCTACTATCAGCCAATAGGCATCGCCGCCCTGATGGGATCAGAATAGTGCTGTTTAAGAGCTGTTTATCTGGACAATCTGGACAACAGATTGTCCAGATATATTTCATTTATAATTATTTCACCAAACCTGTTCTTGCAACCTGTTGAATGATAAGTTACTTTCAATCTAGCCTAATATATGACAAAAAACGCACGCTAGCACCTAGTCGAATGGCTAGCAGGCTAGCTAGCTAGATGGCTATCTTGGGGCTGAGTCCTAATGTTATGCTAGTTAGCTAGCTTGCAGTTATGGCTTTTAGTAACAATAACTAACGTTACTGACGTGCTTACGTCAGATTGCCAGCAGCCTTTGGCTAGTTTAGCTTGTTGGCTGCAAGCACTTAACCTTGTTGTTAACCAGCCCAGCATAGCTGTCTTGTCGTCAGGCAAGTTACATATTGTGTGCTTTTCTAAGCCCAACATTACAGTAATATATTAAAGTAAATAAACTCTTGGATGTTGTGCTCAGCCCAACTCTACATTCATGTTCTCAAGTAAAATAGCTAGAGAGATGTTGTCCACAGCCCAGCAATTCAATAGGATTAACATCTTGGCTTGGTTATTCCAGAACTGCTTTATTCTGCCTGGACTTCTGCAACACAACTGACTGGGTAATGTCCTGACTGCGTAATCGGTTGATGGACTCCTCAATGACTGACCTCTGGGCTGGACTCCTGAATGACTGACATCTGGGCTAGACTCCTCCAAAACTGAAAAAAAACCTCATAAAACACTTCCATTATATGGAATCATGGTGATGATTGAGGGATAAGACTGTACAGGGGAATCTACCTGGTCCAGGTGAAGGGAGCATGCGTGGCTGTCTCTTCCACGGTCGGGTAGAGGAAAAGGCCTGGGCTGTGTTTATGTGTCTGGGCTCTGTTGTATGTGAATTGTGATGTGTGTAAGAAGTGTGATTTGTGTGCATGCGTATTGAGTATGAGTATTGATGTTGTATGTAAATGTGTGTCTCTGGTGTCCATTACATGTCATGAATGCTATTGGTGTCATACATTTCAGTACATGTAAGATGACGCAGCCAATGACCGAATCTGTTAGAAAAACGGAAGAGGCCGGGTACATGGGAACATTGGCTGTTATCCATCATATGTACCAGATCCCCTCTGGTGGCCTGGCAGGTCATTTGTATAATCCAAGGGGATGTCTATGTTTCCCCACTTTTCACCCTCTCACTACAAACAGAAATGTAAAAATCTATTTGAAAAGATGAAAAATGAAAATCGAAAAATGTTAATATTTAGCATGTATGTTCTCTTCGTTTTATTCCAAGTTTGTCTTTGTGTACTCACGTCTTCCACAGACTGGTTTTGTTCTTTTTTATGCCTGCTTCTCATTAGCAGCCATGGTTTTCTGTGGCCTCGCTGCCAATGGTCTCACCCACCATGGTCTCAACCAGCATTGTCTCACTGCCTCCTGAGGGACCTTCCCAGATTGAAGACATAAACAGAGACATGTACTCAGGACCACTGTCGAATGTACTGTCATTGGTTAGCATGTGGGTAGTGAGTCTTCATATCTATTTGAAGCTGCCATATTCAGAGGAATGTTTAAATACAAAGATGGATCTAAATGGTGTCTCAGTACCAGGCTGGCAGGCTCCCATGCCAGTTTGCGGACTGGGACAGGAAGGGTGTGGTTTGCCTGAAATTGGGCTGCCAAACCAATCTGGAGAAAAAAATAATCAAACTTATTGAGATGTTCAGACAGGGCATGTGGGATAAAGGTCACATCCACACAAACACATCTAGACATACACAGACACATCTAGACACAAACTAATACACCTAGACAGACACATCTAGGCACACACAAATAAACACACAGTGACACATCTAGACACGCACTAACACATTACTAACACATAACATGTCGAACATTTTATTTTTTTGTTTACTGGTCCTTCTAGGATGTTCTCCAAAAAAGACTGACTTATTACAATTTAAAATGAGGCAATTCTTGTTTGCATGGTAAGCTCCCTTTACTCAACTAGTGATAATAATGACAATAATTATATTGCCGTTTATAGACAGTTATGGTTGGGGATTTTGTTTAGGTTTGATGTACTATGGTTTAATTGTTAACAATATAATGATATCACACATGTTGTAAAACATTATCCACAACTCTCAATTTGTCAGCAGAATCGTCATTGAGAGAACACCTGTGGTATTTGTGCAAAGACCAATACTGTGAGTACCTATCACTGGTAGACATCTCCAATGATATCAAACAAAATAAAATGAGGTCATATCGTACAAATACATGGATGATGGTACAACTCTCTTACCTCAGGGTCACTGGCAAAGGCACTGAGGGAGATGACCTCAGACTTCAGTGATGACACAGGTGAGACATGTGGCCTGAACCCCCGTGGTCTCGCTGCACCTGGTCTCACCCCCCATGGTCTCACTGTCTCCTGAGAGACCTACCCAGATTGAAGACATAAACAGAGACTTGTACACAGGACTACTGTAGAATATATTGGTGAGAATGTGGGTAGTGAGTCTTGATATGTATTGAAGCTCCCGTAATTACAATCTGGTTTGTTTAAATACTAAAATGGATCTATGAGTTGTCTCAGTACCTGGCTGGAAGGCTCTGTTTTATGCAGCTGTGGGGAAAAAAGAAAGCATTCAACACCAATTTGCCCCTATTTACATAACTTATTTGAAATGTTTTTTAAATAATGTATTAATACATCATTTTGGAATTATCATTGAGAAAACAAAAACAAACAATGTGAGTGGCTTCAGAACTAATCTTTGGTAGACATCTCCATAGATATTAGAACAGAATATGTACAAAGACATGGAACATGGTACAACACTTACCTCAGGGTCACTATCAAAGGCTCTGAGGGAGATGACCTCAGACTTCAGTGATGACACAGGTGAGACATGTGGCCTCAACCCACGTGGTCTTACTGCTCCTGGTCTCACCCCCCATGTCTCCTGAGGGACCTTCCCAGTAAGACATAAACAGAGACTTGAACTCAGGACCATTGTAGAATATAGTGTCATTGGTGAGGATGTGAGTAGTGAATCTTCATATGTATTCAAGCTCTCATTTTTAGAGGATTGTTTAAATACAAAGGAGTTTGTTTAAATACAAAGATGGATCTAAATGGTGTCTCGGTACCTGGCTGGTAGCCTCACATGCCAGTTTGGAGACCGGGACAGGATAGGGGTGGTTTGGCTCCATTTGGGCTGCCAAATCCAACTGGAGAAAAACGAAAACAAACTTTCTGAGATGATGAAACAGGGCATGTGGGATAAATGTTGCATCCACACGAATGCATATAGACAACCCGATCTTCAGTTATGGTTACATGCAGGACTATGTTTCCCACACGTTGTCCAGGCACATGGACAGTTGCGCCTAGGCCAGTTGTATTGCAACGACACTGTCAAGTTATGGCTTAGAAGAAGCCTGCTTTATCAGCAGAGAGGTTTTTGGGAGGGCTCACCGCAGTTTGTAGTTTTCATTTGTATTGTACTTCAGCAAGGAAGTGGTCTTTTGTGGCTCAACCTACCCATGCCAAGGTTGTGGGTTGGAATCAAATAATTAAACAATGAAGGATGTGAATGTACTTACAGGCCTTCTCTGGGGTTCTGTCTCCAGAGAAATCAGTGGATATAGCTGTCAAGTTCAAAAGATTTTAGTCTTGGTTTCATGGTTATTTACTTGTACATATGTACTATTGAGCTGATAATGCAACGTATATACTGTTATGCATAATGTTCTCTGGTCCGATTGTAAACATTCAGATTGATTCATATAATAAAACCTTGAATATGGATTGATATTTACCAAATATGGACGTCATCTTAAAGCTCGTTTTATTATCCTGTCCTTTGGATCCATGTTTTTTTTCTGACTGTAGACCACCTGTGCACTTGAATGTATTGTAGCGACCCGCACAGGCAGCTGGGGGTTCTAGGTTAAACTGTTACCTGTATGTCTGTCAAACAGCTGTCTGCCAATCCCCAGGATGCCTGGTTGGTGCGGAGGCCGTGCATCCTGGTGATTGGCAGAGAGCCTTGGTGGGGGGTTGGCCAGGGGAATAGTTGGGGTGATGAGACCAGGTTGGGTTTGGCGCTCTTTCTCTTTCGCCCGGGGTTTTCATGTTAGCAGGTTTAACGTTAGTGTGTTGGTTGTGTTTTGTTTGGCGTGGGCTACGGCCAGACAGTAGCCGGTGTT
>JACXGK010001572.1:17010-52753 GCA_016801125.1 Novumbra hubbsi | reverse complement strand
ATTCGGTGAACAATGACATCAGCCAATAGTTATTGTTACATATGACAGCGGTCATAGTGACGTCGGGTCGGAGCGGTTTCGGACTCAACTTGGTGCATTGCTTAATCAGTGACGCCAGTGATGCCAGTTTATAAATAGTTTCTTTTTTTATATCGCCTGGGTAGGTTTTCTTGGAGTCAGTCGTTGATGATACTGTATGCTGTCAACGAAATCTGGTTTAATTAAGTCTTGGTTCATGTCACGTCCTGGCTGTGTGCCCGGGATTCACAGCCAGGGCATGCCACATAGAGGTGCCTCTAGGCATCTCTATGGTTATGTTTGGGCTCCCCAGTTAGAGACAGCTGTTGTCTGTACTTCAGGTCCATGTTTTTGCCCACTCATTGTGGATTATTGTTTGTGCTATATGCTTCTGTTCCGGCCAGTGAAGCCTTTCTTGTTTTTGTTGTTTTCTTCAGACAAGTAAGTTTCCATTTTGAACTTTCAATAAATATGGATACTACTAAGACTCTGCATGTGTGTCCCGTCTCCTGGCTACCTCGTGGCAGTTTAACTTCGTTCTTGCTGTCCATTGCTTGTAAGCCCAATGGTTGAAACGGGAACTTCAGTCTCACGTGAAATATTTTGAAGTAGTGACATGTACACAGGTTTAAGTCTATTATAAGTCGCATACGAAATAATTAAAGTACAACATTAATTATCAAATTCATAACATTAGTTCTTCAAGGAACAACGTTCCACGCAGTAAATCTATTACAACCGTATTTGTCACGCGAGTTGATGCTTTGCGGATATTACTGGCAGGGGTAATTTGTGGTTTCTGAGGCAGGCTCGAGAGCGCCTTTACTTCGTGTAAATATGTTATAGGCCTTTTTGGATTGCCAAATAGCCTAATGTATTTATAATACATTTATGCTTTATACGGTGTGTTTACATTGTTGTTATTTATGTCAGCTGTCTATAGATTGTGATTTTTTTTCGTTACTGAAGTAAGGTGTATATGAAATTAACAGGTTATATACCCCTAAAACGGTGTAGCACCCCTGGAAAAGCGTCTCTTTCGGATTTCTGGTCCATTTACCGTTAATTTCCTCTTTGGTGATTTTAGATCCACTATAAGTAAGGTCTTACTTTCGTGTAGGCTTATGCCACCTAGCCATTTTGATTGTGATTGTGTAAATATCCAACAAGTTTACTTTTATCAATATATTTATCTTAGAGAACATATTTTGATTAACGTCACCTTGTTCTGTCGAAATGCCGAGCTGGGTAATCCTAAACGAAACACATTTATTTCTAAGTGATTGGAAAATTAATTAATGAATAAATGAAGGCTGAAATGCGACAATACCCAAACCTTGTAAATACGAGCATTTGAGTTAATGAAATGTGTATATTACGTTTCACCCTTTTGATCCGTTTTTACAGTTCTGGTAGACAAAATATGCATAAGTGACAAGTCACGGTTTTTACTATTTATGTTTGGGATTAAATTTTATATATAATCATTGTTGCAGTCTGTCTTGCTCAAAGTGCTTTCATGTGATTTTGCTTGACAGTACTGTAAAATGAAAAGTGCCATGGTAAATAGGGCCCTAAACCTGACACCCTATGCGCCAGTGAATACCTGAGAAGGGTTTGACAGGTCTAAGCAATCTGGTAACAGCTCCGCCCGGCCCTCTGAATCTTCGTTTTTTATTGGTCTAATCTGTCATGTGTTACATGAATAAAAAAGTGTTCCACATGTTTAACAATGTATTTAATAAGAGGGCTACATTATGTCAGGACTCCTCTTCTCCCCTCCCTTGTGGGGGCATCCCAGCTCTGTGCTGCAGGTCTTCATGCTTCCATCATCCGGTTTCCCAAGTTCACACCAACCCTTTAGCATACTTAATATTTATGCATAAATAATAAGAACTCAGAATAACTTAACGTTTGTTTGTTTCTGACAATGCAAAATACATGCAAACCACCCTGGACGGGTGGAGAGATGTCAAATAACAACAAATTCATTGTCTATATAAATTGAAATATCAATCAAACTTTATATATATAGCAGATTTCTTGCAAAATGCATTTCAAGTTGCTTAACAGGTAAGTCATAAAGAAACTGTAAATATTTAGATAATTTGTATGAATTACAGTAAATCTATTACTGAAATTAAATGAAAAAAGTTTGCATAAAATGTATATAAAAAATGTTTCTCAATAATAACGTTCGGACAAGTTTGTAGTAAGGGGGGAAAGAAAGTGGTTAAAGACGTACCAATTTGAAGGTTACCGGGGGACAGTTAGGAGGTCTCATTCAAAACTCGCTTTTCTAGGTTCGTGGGTAAAGTCAACTTCATTCTAACTTACTCAAAGCAACTGTAGGAAACCAGAGACTTTCATTCAAACCACTTTTAATGTGATCACATGGTGGTTCATACGGAGACACAACAGTTCCCAGACGAAAGAGGCATAACACAAACCCTAGCGATAAATATATATACAATCTGACTCTGTATTGAATGTAAATATGTATGTGTTGGGAGGTCTTTTTAACAATGACAAACTAAAAGAACTACTCAAGAGATTTATCCTAAAATCAGACATATCTAAAACACTCCCCCAAATAGTAATTAGAATGACTTGACCTGGACAAACACAATGAACACAATTTACAGGAACTGTGAAGGAGCTCTCTCGAAGTTGCTGCACCTTTTTATCAGAGTGTGGGAGGAGGGAAGGAACATTACCAATTGCAAGGAAAGAAACAGTAGTGATTCCAATAATAAAACCTGGCAAGGATCCATATAAACCAACTAGCTACGGGCCAATAGCACTAATGTATGTAAGATAATGGAAAGGACGATAACAGAAATGTTAACATATGAGCTTGACAAGAGCTACTTTTCATTGTTATGATCAATGATGTCTGCTCAAAGGTACCAGTAGCTATAGGAGGGTCTCAGTTTGCAGATAATGAGGCCCTGTGGAAAAGGGGAAAGAACATGGATCAATGCAATCAGGAAAGTACAAGGAGACATTGATGAGGTGGTGGAGTGTGGTTATGATGTGGGGTGTTGATTCTCAGAAGACAGAACTTGATCCACAACGCATTATGTGTTACAGATCCATCTCATCAGGTTAATTCAGTTGGCCATAATACATGAGCACACATTTTGATGAATTTCTTTATTACAGGCCTAGCGCCGCAAAATTGCGTCAAAAAGCGCATCCGTTACATTTCTATTCATATCTCCAGACTGGTTAATGGCAGAATCCTACATTTTCCCACGTTGTAGGGGGCAGTTTGTGTATTTCTGTTAAGTAGAAGACTTCCAAATCTCAACCACAAAACACTGTATGCATCAAAAAACCTACACATTTTTTCAGAGGTTAATCAAATCTGACCAGAATAAAGTGTTTCGTCACACTGATACAGGGTCCCAAAATTAACAATTTGGGTTGATATTTTAAAGTTTTTGAAAGAAATAGTGCAGATGATCTGTTTATTATGTTATATTTTCCTGCAATAAACAATGTATAGTTGTTTTGATCCCCTGGAGATGTCCAAATGTGAAATAAAACAGCCTATGTTGGAGTATACTGTGTTTATCAAAAAAAACTACTACATGTCAACATATGTTTTATATTCTCTTCACATATCTTCAACCAATTGTGTCTTCTCAAACAATGTTATCTATTCATCCTTCATCTAGTTAAGGGTTTTGAGAATCCACAATATAAAGGACATCATTCTACTATAAAGGATGACCTCCTGGGAGGTCAAAAGTTCAAGATAGTGACAGAACTTTTAGGGTTAAGGATCAGTCCACCATATCTCACAAAGCACTTTTTTCAAACACATTGTCTCAAAGTGCTTGTACAGATGACCAGCGTGAAACCTCAAATAGCAGACAATAGGATGTTGAAGCACAGGGACTCCATAAAAAATGCTTTGTTTATAAACTTAAGAAACTGGAAAAGTGTTTAATTATCAAACAATATATAAGGAGAAGCTCCGAGTGAGACATTGCCATTTATCTAAAATGTGATTGTAAATTATATAAATGACTAATACTATAGTTATGGTTCATTGGTTCTGCTAGATACTATCTCAATTAAAATGTTGTATTCCAGTTTACTTAAATCAGGGGTCTCAAACCGGTTCCACGGTGGGCTGAATGTCTGCAGGTTTTCACTCTCATCTTGTACTTGATTGATTAATTATGTCACTGATTGGTTAGGTCTTCCCTCATCTGTTTATTTAGGTCTGACCCTGGAACCAATTTACAGGAAAAAACTAAAACCTGCAGACACTCGGCCCTCCGTGGATCCGGTTTGACACCTGTGCTCTAGAGGGAACTACTACGCAAATACCTATTGGGATCATTTAAGTCAGGGGTCTCAAACCGGTTCCACAGAGGGCCGAGTGTCTGCAGGTTTTCGCTGTCACCTTGTACTTGATTGATTAATTAGGTCATTAATTGGTTAGGTCTACCCTCACCTTGTTGTTTAGGTCTGAACTGGGAACCAATTTACAGGAAAAAACAAAAACCTGCAGACACACGGCCCTCCGAGGAACCGGTTTGACACCCCTGCTCTAGAGGCTGAAAGCTACAATATTACCATATACCATAATACCATGTACCTATTTTGCACATGAATGAAGAGAGTCCTATTGATTTTAGTGTCAATAACTTTTCGCAGTCATGTGAAGTCAAGGCATAATGTCCTTATTCCCACAGAACATTTACCTACTAGTCTTGTAATCCTATCATCCTATACTCAAGCAAGGAAGAGACGCTTTCAGAATTACTTTACCTTCTGTCAGTTTGCTGCTCGATTACAACTGTAATTCACCACTCTCAGGCTAGCCCTCCAGTAGCTCGGTAAAGGCTCTGTCTGACAGCTCGTACTGTCTCAAGCATCACGCTCTTACTATAATTGTCATACTGAGTGATAATGGCAAAAGGAGATGACAGGCTGGCCTTGTTACTGTTAGAGCTCTACTGCTCCTGGTGACATTCAGACCTGTGTTGTCTTGGAAACTCACATTGTCCATTGTCCTGGTGAACGGATGTGGGAAAACGTCTGATTTTATGTCTCCGTTTGCTAACACCTCCTACGTTCGTTAGCGCTCTCCTCTCAGTCTGGCAGCGGGACAGCAAAAGCTAGTTTAGACAGAGAAACCCACGTGTCAGGACGCACTCCCTGAGAATGTGTGGGGCTCTCCACTATAATTACTCACTCCATTATAAGTACAGCGGAAGAGTCATGAAGGGTTTCACACTCTATGTATAGTAGTTTCCGGTCCACACTGTGTGCAATTTCTTCTATGGTTGGAATGTGTTGTACCTCCACCAAGTGGCCGTTAAAGGAATACCTTTTTATAAGGAATCACCATGATGGGACATCTTATCTGTAGTATTAGTGTATTTTCAGTCATTGAGGAGTCCATCTCAGAGGTCAGTTATTGAGAAGTCCAGCCCAGAGGTCAGTCATTGAGAAGTCCAGCCCAGAGGTCAGTCATTGAGGAGTCCAGCCCAGAGGTCAGTCATTGAGGAGTCCAGCCCAGAGCTATTAGGCCCTCCATGAGAAGTGAGAGGAAAAGAACTGAAACAAACCTCTGGAAGTGAGACACCAAAAACAAGCATCATCAGAAGGCAAGCCCTTTCTCACTGCTGTGACCCATTTCTTCATTTCTTGGGTGAGAGGACACTCAAGCCCTCAGACCTGAAGGCCTTCTGCACTGGCCTCACAAACCGTAGAGAATCCGGAAAATGCGATTCCAGAACAACTTTCTTCTTACCTTTAGACAACCCCTCACACAACCCCTCACACTTATCTTCCCCAGAATCCACTACCTTCTGGTCCTCCGATCCTGTCGCCACACCAACCTACACTTCCTGCTCACCCAGGCTTAGCTCCCCACCACCAGGCAAACTGCCCTGGGATGCCAAACCATTTTCCACCACACCAACCCTCACGCCTTTTTTCTTTTTTGGTTTGATCAGCTCTACAGCCCCTCCAACACACTTACTAAGTCCCTCCATACTCACTCTGTCCTCTGAACAAGCCTTATCAACCACTCTAGTCCCCTCATCTCCAACAAGCCTTACCTTAGACTCTCTCACCACACCCTCAACCATCAACCCTGCGTCCACTACACTACCCACTGACACCACAGTCCCCGTACCAACAACAACACCCACCGACACCGAGGGCTGCGCACATCATCCAACCCAGCCACACCTGCCATGGTACTGCAACCTTGCATGACGGGCTGCCCCTATGCTAGAGCTACAACCGGCAACAACCTGGAGCTCCCTTTCGCCAACTCCCACTGAAAGACTCTGCCCTTTAGGCACGAGCGGCTGCTGACCCAGTCCTGTAGTCCTGTGCGGGCACGCAAACTTCTTATGCCCCAAGTCACCACATTCAAAACACTGCAGACTATCCGTGCTGGCAAAGTCCGCATACACACCATCCCCATGATGGATCTTAAAATGCACATTAAGCTGCTGATATGGATTGTTAAGAAACATAAATATCTGCCTACGAAAGGAGACAACATGCTTCACCGATTCGTCTTGAAAGCCCGCCGCCAGGACGCGAAAACCACTAGCTATTTTCCCATAACGAACCAACTCCTTTCGGATTTGGACATTCGTAATGAACGGCGGCAAATTAGCCACGACTACCCGAGTTGAGGGCGTAGAAAAAGGCGAAACCACCAACAATCCATTCCGAACACAACAACCGCTTTGTTCATTCTAATCTAGACGCAGAGTGAATATGTTCAGCAACACTTCCTCAAATCAAATCCATCCATCGGTACACACCTCAACCCATGCCTTAGCGACAACGCCTCGACTCCTGTTGGCAAAGCAGCCATAGCGTTGCCTTGCCTAAAACAAACGTCCCAACTCCTTCCTCTCTAAAGCTGCCAGCTGAAAAAATAAAGAGAAATAAAAACAAAAACAAAGTAAAACAGAAAAATCGATCATACAAGTACAAAACAAAACCTAAAAACCAGGCCCTTACACCAAACAGCCACCTCCAACCTCTGACACCCAAAACTCCCAGCATGCAGCAGCAGTGAGAGACAGATGAGAGAGAGAGAAAGGTGAGGGGATTGGTGTAGGTGTCAGTTTCCTTTGCAGGCAGTGCAACATTTAAGAATAACTCACTAGCTCAGAAGGGTTTCAGGGGAGGCTTATTTCAATCTATTAACTAGTTGGTTCAGAACATACATTCTGAAAATAAACGTTTAGCACGGATCTCGTCTCATGACTCTATTCTTATACAATGCTCTTTTGTTATCGAGAAGACTGAAAATACACTTTATGCAAATTACTTTATGCTTTCTCACCAGTGGCAAACCATGGCCTTTGCCTCTAGACATTGTATTAAACTGAACTATCAGAGAATAATTTGGGTTAAGAATCAATTTGTTTTAGATACATATAATAAAAGAGTATTGCTGCATATTGGAAGTCAGCATCTGAACAATGTTCCGAGACATGTACTTCTTTTATCAAGTTAGATGAACATTGTCAATGCAACACTGTCACACATCATCACAAGCCTACCAAAGTCATTGACAGCTAAAAGCTAGCAGGCTGCATAGTAAAAGCTGTGGCATTTACCAAATCATGATTATTTGAAACAAACATATTGTTGAAAGTTGAAAGAACACACAACGTTAGTTTAACCATATATTGGAGAACAATATACAACAATAATCATGCAGTGCAATAAGCTTCTGCACCGGCAGAGTGACTCACTACCATCAGTCATCCAGACAAGTCATATAGGAAGTAGAGAAGTTTATGAATAGAACTGTAATTCAGAGAGAGTTACTCATTACCAAGACAGAATGGATCACACTTGGCCCTGTGTTCTACTCTGTAAGTACTGACTTTGTATTTGTATGTTTTAGATGAAAACTAAGTTCATCAAAGTTATTATTATTACTTGATAACTATAGCATGGTATACATTATTGTATAACTAACACACTCTAATGACTTTCTTTGTCTTCTCTTTAGTTCTGAGTACCCTCATCTACTGTGATAAAATTCAAGGTAAATAATAATTAATTTGGCCATACCTTGATCACTTTATGCTTCATCCTCTTTGTCTCCTACATTGGGTTAGCTACCTCATGTTTTTGTATGAAATAGGTGATTAAGTTGAGTATGTATGTTCTGTAAAGAGATGTCAATATAACATCGTGTCCACTGTGTTTGTGCAGAGATACCGGCTGTTGTTCTGACCCTCCAACATAACTGGCCCCAGATATTCATGGGAGAGTCTATCACAATGATATGTAATGTTCAGGGGGGAAAAGTCACTGACTGGAAGTACACATGGCGCAAACACGTTATTACCAACATCTTCAGTTTAGTGAATAAACAGGAGATCAGTGTTGCTGAGATCACTGACAGTGGTAATTACACATGTATGGCTACATCCAAATTTGATCGAAGTCTCTACAAGTGGAGTAATATACTGACTCTCACAGTGACAGGTAAGATATATAATCTCTCCGTGATCTTAATTAATGTCCCAGTCCTCAAAACATCAATTTTAAGGATGATTTTGGTAGTTTAACCCTTTAGATCCCAATATAAATGCTGCTCTAGATTACAGAGAATTCTCAAAATAAGTGATATTTTCTCACACAACATAAACAGAAACAGAAACAACAGCAGAAACAAATAGTTTAGTTAACTTAGTTATAAAGAGCACATCCTTATCTTTAATTTGACACTACATTCACGTAACTTTGATTAATAAATATTAATGCCTGTAATAGAAATGTACCTCTCACTCATTCTCCTCCTCTTCCTCTGCATTACACATTTGGTACTACAATTTGTCTAATAAACTCATAGACAAAACCAGATAGTAAGCTAGCTTCAGCAAGCAGTTGTTTTTTTTTCTATATAGCCTAACTGCCATCTGTAAGAACGAGAACCAACATCTAAGCCTGTCTTTTTTACGAGACAGCAATCATTCGCGGTCCAAAGCTAATGGAATCATAACAACGTAATCATAAGGCAGAAAAAAACGACTTTGTATAGATTATAAGTGAAAGTATGTTGGACATATTTCGGGAGATTCAGGATCAAGTGACAAAGCATAACGTTACTGTCTCCAATCTTGGCTAGATGGTAAAAGTGACAGCCTGTCACTTCAAAAGCAAAACACATTTGCGGTCTGACAACATTTTTATAGTCTGATTGATGGACCGAACCAGACAATTAGTTGTGTAGTTAGCTATGGGAGTTTCCATTCACGAATAAAATCTGCAAAAATGCAAAAAAACATCTAATTAGCCAACTACACCGCTAAATAACCAAACTGAAGAAACAACCATTTGAGCTCCACAGCTGAGCTGATGAGCTCGCCTATCAAGGTATTATGACAGGTATGTTATTGTCATCTAAAAGATATTACCAACATTTTACAGCATCAAACCTCAACATCATTACCGATTTTCAAAGAACAAGGACATTTCCAACTTTGTGCCACCAAGCAACACAGAAATAGCCTCTTCTAACGTAAGTCGAGGCGGCATTGGCGCTAGCATTTCGAGTAAAGAAATTATGAACAAAAAAAGTTTAAATACGACATACCCTCTTTCTGGTGTCTTATTAACGACAACATCCACAGGAATTTTTCTCAGGTAGATTTTGTGATATTTACACAACAGTTATTGTTAAAGAAACAAGGCCGCTATATGAATTTAAAGGAAGGCCGTCAACGGACGCTATGGGTTTTGAAAGGTTAATAAAATGTGTTTCTACAGCTCTGCCCAAAGCTAAGCTGTTAATTTAATCACTGAGCACCATGAAGAGAACATTATTTTGATGTGTTTAGTGGAGACTCACAGTGACTGGAGATATAAATGGTACAAAAACAGTTATACTTTAGTATCCTAGTCTGACAAACACACTGTAAATGGAGAGCGACACCATCACCATCAGCTGAGTCTGACTAGGGTCTCTACTGGAGAGACCCTGGTCAGACTCAGACCCTGGTCATTAACAGTAAACCTGTTAATGTCAATGGTGAGTTACTTCAGTGTGTTTTTGTCAGACATATGTACCTTGTGTTTATTAAGTAACTTATAATCCGAGTGTGGTTAATTAAATGTTTTTTTTATGATAACATCGTAAGGACGAGAACCGGATGTTAATAAGACGGACCTGTTTCTGTACATTCCTGTCTGTAGTGAAATAATTTAGATGGTGGTTGATGCTTGACATGCATGACATGCACTCTATAGCATCTGGACACTGTGTCATGTCCTGGCTGGGAGCCCCTAGCCTACTTTATGCTTCGGGGCTCGCAGTCAGGGCATTTCACTTAGAGAGGCCTCTGGCATTCTCTATGCCGCTGTGGGCTCCCCAGTCAGAGCAGGTGTGTTCAGTTGACTCTGATTGGGGAGCCTACTTAGGTTAGGCTATGGCCACACATTAGGTGTGGTTGATTGTTTGTGTATGCAACGTTCACGGTTTGTCCTTGTTTAATTCCTTATAATTCCTTATATACGCCACACCTTTCTTTGTACATCGTTTTATGTTTGTTAGCACATTTCATTTACGTTTAAGTTTGTGTAGTTTGTTTTGTGTTTAAGGATTAAATCCACTTTCATTTCACAATGTCTGCGTTTGGTTTCGCCATGCACAACAGACGTGACACGCTGCCTTTGTCTAGTATGATGGCAATGCTAAAGCACAAACACAGTTTTGAACAAAGTAGGTACGAATGAGGAAAACTCACTGTTTATTTTTGCCCAATTTAATGAAAATAACTTTAATGAGAGTCAAGTTCACAGCCACCTAGTAACAGTGAAGAGTATCTGACAAAATCATAATAATATTCAATACTTCAATACAAAATGGGTGGGGACAAGGTATTTCAATCATCATCCTGTGTAAGCAACATGCATCATCCTTCATCCTGTTCTAAGCAATTTACCCAAATGGTCAAACTGCCCACCTTCCTCCAAAGGGGAGACGGGGCATCGTAATTCCTACAGGACAAAGAAAAGACATTCATTGTATCAACAGACGACCAAACAGTAGGAGTCAGTGAATCCCCTGATACCAATCAGACAAACTTGGTAGTGAAGTTCTTTTTCTCACAGTGGCACATACCTGATTGATATGACATCTTTAACACTTCGAACAACCCTCTTAGTTGTCCATTGTTTTTCTCTAATAACTCAATACTTAAACTAAACTGTACAATCCATGAATGCATCAATTTAGTAAAGCAACCACAACACTAGTCTGGCATTTACTCCCCCATGAAAAGATGAGCAAAAGTACAGACTGTCAACTTTTTTGTCTCTTTCAATCATTCATTAACATATGGAAAGTAAGACAAATATGTGTACTATATTTTAAAACAAAATTGCCAATGGTGTATAAAATATTTTGTATATTCACGTAAATAATTAAAATATAGTTGTTTTGTTTTATATATGTATGCAGCACCGCTCATTACTTATTTTGTTTCAGCTGAAAGAAGCTGAGAGACCATAGTAGCAGCAATTAGCGTATGAATGCATTAGCAGTTAGCTAAGAACAAAGAAGCAACATATATCATTGGTGAGTCAGAACTAGGAGACGCCCCCGTATCATTCAGGTTTCTCTGTAACTATATTGGGGATTGCCAATGGAGGATTAAACTTCTACAACAGGCTTTGTTCATTGACAATAGCCTATTCGAGTGGCAATACAAGTAACATAGCTAAAGTTTATTTATTGTTATACTTGGAAAATATAAAATGTATTTTCTGAGGTAAAATTATATTTTTTCTTGTTTGTGTTTCTGTTTTAAGTGGTCTTATTTTGTTTAAGGCAATTACCTGTGCATATAATCCCTTGTGTGTCTTGTCTCTGCGTTCGTTATTGTCGTTTGTGTTGAGTGTCAGCACGTCCGTGCTGCGGAGCTTATCAGTGACACAGTCACTATTGTTATTCCTTTGCATCTGAGAACGGAAGTTGTTGTTAAACACTTACCGTGTCTACGGTAGGGAAAATAAACCCTATTGAGCAACTGCCTACCTGCATTTTGGTCCACTCCTTCCTACACCGTCACAGCTCCTTAAGTAGTTGAGTTGAAATCGGGTCTAGTTGACAATTTGTGGGTTTAGAACTATTTTAGTAAACGTGTCAAGCGATCCAGGATCAAAACGTGTAAGTGTCCCCATTGAAACCAGGGAGCAAGTTTCTTGTTGCAAATAACTTTAGGTTTTAGTGGTGCAATTTTATCGAAAGTATTGCGCAGTATGAGTTTAAAGCCTCGATTAGATCGAAAGTGCCTGCAATGGGCACGTGAGCATAAGAACTGGTCCACGGCAACAAAAACAAAGAAACTGGCCTGGTTAGTCCGGGCCAGGGTTTATGTTTGTCCCCTTTGTTTTATTCCCCTGGTAACGCCCTGGCCTCAAGCATGCCATTTCCCATATTATCACCCACCTACCCATTACACCCACCTGCCCATTACACACCCTTTTTGGTCCCGCTTATACTTTACGTGCCTTATTTCTTCTCGTCACCTACTATATATGTTTTTTTCTCTGCACTTTCACATTTCCGTTTGTTCGCCTGTTAAGTCCCAGTACGCCTTCCCCGAATGTTTCTTTCACCTACCAGTCCTGCCTATCCTGGGCTTTGGTTTTTTGCCTGTTCCTCGTTTTCTCCATCATCACCCCGCGCCACAAGTTTGGTTACCTGCCAGCCAGTATTGACAGTGTTGGTAGCAAAAGGGGGACCTACTATACACAATATTAGGCAGGTGGTTACAATGTTATGGCTGATTGGTGTATGTGGCTTTCTTGGTCAGGGCTTATGAAAGTCTTAATGTGTCTTAGATAAGTGATTATCTTTATGAGATGAATAATCATAATTTAACAGTAATATAATGTTGAACCATATTTCAGAATTAAATTGTCAGTAACATTGTTTAAAGACAGAGACTGAACAAAGAAAGTATTTCAACAGATCAACCCAAGGCTGTCCTGAGAATCTCTCGTAAGTGGCAGAACCCTGGTGACTCTGAGCTGTGATGTTAAAGACGTGTCTACAGGCTGGGTGTTCTTCTGGTACAAGATGGTTCCCTACCGAGATGGTTTACCCTCTCTATTGGACACGTCCTACACTGTAGAGCTCCTATCAGGATATGGAGAGTCTTGCACTCTGAGTCCTGATGGTCTTACTGACACAGGAGGATATGTGTGTAGAGCTGGGAGAGGAGACCCAATCTATTACTCAAAGTATAGTGAACCTCAGTTTATCTGGTCAGGAGGTAACTACATAAACTGTATTGAATTTAAGCAACCCATTTATGTAAATAAAAATGTAACTTGTATTTCTTTGTTCAGCACTAGAGTCTCAAGTGTCTCTCAGAATAACTCCCAACATAACTCAACACTTTATGTCCAAGTCGCTCTCAATGAGCTGTGAAATGAAGGGAAACTCTACTGGATTGAGACTGATGAGATACACAGATACAGGAGTGGAGTCAGTGTGTTCCCCTAACTGGAGATCAATAACAGGGTCCACATGTACCATCACCTCCACAGACACAGGGGACAGTGGAGTGTACTGGTGTGAGTCTGGATCAGGACAGTACAGTAAAGCTGTCAACATCACAGTGTCTGGTAGGTTCAATATCATAGTGTAGATTCTTAAATTACCAACCCTTTGTCTTGATGACATCTTTGCATTCTCCTATCCAGCTTCATGAGGTAGTCACCTTAAATGCGTTTCAAAATGTTTTATTGTCAAATAGCATGTCGTTCTGAGCATTGACATTCTCATGAAAGGGCACGCTACATCGATGTAATAAGCATTAAGTAAAATACAAAGGCAAAAAATATATATATACATAACAATGTATACTAGCAACAATTCCAAAGTGCATAGAAAAGGGGTATATGGACAATATGAAAGAAAAATTACATTACATTAGATTTGACCACAACTGTACATTGCATGTGCATGGTCCTTAGAGCATTTGAACTGTTTATGTGATCAATATGACAACAGATCAAAGTAAATGTGTAAAATTTGTGTAGAATTTCTTCCCTTAATGCATTTGAGGCATTCTGTTGGGTTGTGACAAGGACGTTTGATATTTAGAACACAACCATCAAGTAAAGAACAACACACATATGCAAAAATGAATAACAGTCCATCATTAATTTAAGTCATTGAGTTACAATCTGGAAGTTTTCAAGAACAGTTTTTCAACTGGACAATGGCCCAAAACACCTCCAGGAAGTGTGCGCGGTAAATGACAGAGAAAGAGAGTGATCGGGTGCTGAAACCAATGACCTGAACTCCACAATAACCCAACCTCAACTTAATTGTGATAGTTTGGGACAGTGAAGGGAAAGCAGGTAACAGGTACTCAGCATTTGTGGGAACTCCTTCACAAATGTTGGAAAAGCATTCCAGGAGAACGCCTCATGATGCTGCTAGAGACAAAGGGCGGCTGAGAATCTGATTAATGTATGCTGTAGACTTTTTTGGATACTGCATGATTCCGTATGTGTTCATGGTTCTGACGTATTCACTATTATTCCAGAACTGGTCAAATTATAAAATGAATTTCCCCAGTAATTAGTTGGTGTCCAAACCTTTGACTAGTATCTTACGTGTGTATGTAAGTATCCCAATGGTAAACCATGTATATTAATAGTCCCTCCAGGTTCTCTTGTCTCCATCTCTCTGTCCAGACTGCTGTGTGGCCTACTGGTGGTGTCTCCATTTCTACTGGTGTCCATCATACTGATGGTGAAATGTTGCAGGGCTGGAGGTGAGGACTTTCCTACAGGCAATCTAGAAACAGCGGATATATCCTACAGGGGATTTATAATTAATCAATCAATCAAATGTATTTATCAAGCCCTTTTTACATCAGCAGTTGTAACAAAGTGCTTTTACAAAACACTCAGCCTAAAACCTCAGTGAGCATGCAACAACAGGATTGAAGCACTGTGGCTAGGAAAAACTCCCTATGGGGGCGGATTGTAGGAAGAAATCTAGACAGGAACCAGGCTCAATAGGGTGACCAGACCTCTTCTGGCTGTGCTGGGTGATGTTTTAAGTATATATCCTACAGGGGATCTATAATTAATCAATCAAATGTGCTTATATAGCCTTTTTTTACATCAGCAGTTGTCACTAATTGCTTTTACAAAACACCCAGCCTAAAACCCCAGTGGACAAGGTCTTCTGGGCCTGGTACTCCACAGGTGTAGGCCAACCCCTCATGTCTTTCTCAGTTGTAAAGCAACAGGAGTGAAGGAAAGTGGTTAAAGAGCGCATTCCTTCGAGTTATGGAGGAGAACTAGCCCTGCTCCCCCGGCACAATAATATAGCAGCATAAAAACCTTTGTCTGAGACAGGGAGGTCCAGTGACACTGTGGCCCTATCCAAGGGAGGCCTCGGACAGGACCCTTCAGGCAAGAAATCAATCCACCCACATTGCCATGCATCAGCCAAAGGGACATCGACTAACCGCAACCACCCTATGTGAGGGCAGAGTATTGCCAGCAGAGTTCATTCCAATTGCTCGAGGGGCGCAAAGGACAGACAGCAGCAAGCCACTGACTCTGCTCTCAGGTGTCATTGGAGAGCAGGTATCCCAGTGGAGATGAGAGCCCACCTGGCAAAACAGCAGGGGTGGACAGTATCAAGCCATTCCGGTCACCTTCATACTTCATCAATAAGCAGCATTATATTTTGCTTCTTTGTCGTGTACATATCACTGTTAAATGAATGTTGTATCAAGTGGTAGATTATGTCTCCGGACAACCACCTCCTTTTGTATTCATTCTAATTCGTGACAAGTTAGTGATAAAATGTTTAAATCTAAAACTATGTTCCTGAATGTTTGTTTTTCAACAGCCAACTCCTGAAGTTTATTTTTTTTGTGTTGCATTTTACTTAATGTCATGTTTTTGAATAATTTCCAAATACTATACATTTTTACTGTTTTGTTTTCGATTTTCTGAAATAGTTGGAATAAATATGGCTTCATATATAAACACACCTACTACAGACACTTTCAATTAGTTTAAAACAGTATATCTTGTATTTAGCTGAAATCATTCGTATATATTTTGGCGACCCTGTGTTTCTTGGGGAAGTACATCCCATAAATTCTGGTTTAAGTGTTCATGTATTCTTTTTGGGAAGGGCTGGGTGGTACAGTTCGACAGGGCTATTGGGGGTGTGTCCAGGATCACAGACTGTTGCCTATAGAAGGGGAAGTTTTGACGGGCATCGTTCACTATGGTCTTTGCACCTGAGTGTGAGGAGTCAGACAGGCTACAGTATTCGGTTAGCATCAGTAAGTGACTATTACTGAGTAGGTTAAGGCGTAGGCAGTGGCCCACAACTATCTGTGTAGCACAGGGGTGGGCAAATATTTTGGCTTGGGGGCCACATCAGGATTTTGAAATGAAATGGAGGGCCACATTTGTTTTTGTAATTTGTTAATCATAATTGATTTGGAGGCCAGAAAAGGGCAAAAGTTAAAACATACATTACATATGTACAGAAGGTGTAAATAGTTAAAATTCTGACTCAGATGTATAAGAATGGGCTGGAGAGTTGGTTTTTTTATTCCCCCCAAAATAATTTCATTACATTCCGTGGGCCGGATGGGACAGCCTCGCGGGCCGCATTTGGCCCTCGGGCCGTAGTTTGCCTACCCCTGGTGTAGCACTACCTGATTGCACCTAGTCCTCGGCATCCTCAGGCCATCATCCTCAGCCACTACCCAAACAGGAGGCAGGCGGGACATGGTGAAAGACATCCACTATCAGCCAATAGGCATCGCCGCCCGCATGGGATCAGAATAGTGCTGTTGAAGAGCGCAATTTCATTTTCTACAACAGGCGGATTGTCCAGATTTATTTTATTTTTAATTATTTCACCAAACCTGTGCTTGCAACCTGTTGAGTGTTACGTTACTTTCCGATATTATAAATACGTGCGGGGCGCCCAGGCGGATCCTTACCTTACTCCATATAGGAAAATCTCGGATCTAGCCTAATATATGACTGAAGTTCATGCAGTTTCTCATTTAGTTTATAAAGCCCGCCCCCACCCTTGTAGTTATTCTCTGGTCTCGTTTCTAGGCATTGTATCATCTAGTGTCAGTTACGGCTCTGTGGTGTGGGATGCAGAAACAAGATCTCTAACAGGTACCATCTGTGTGGGGGTGTTATGACTTCTTCTCTATGGTATGTGGTCCGTATCTCTGTGTGTGCGAAGCCACCCCTATTAAGCTTACTTGGGGTCAACACAAGCTGTGGGTAAGAACAGTTTCCTCTGCCTTAAACGAAAACATTAACGGCCCTATGTTGTTACTCATTCTAGTTTATACTTGTGGAATATTTTAGTAAAGAGTGTGTGCTATTATAAACAAACCGGGCCTGTGGGGGAAACTCAGAGAGAGCAAGCCTGTGGGGTGATAAAATGTTAATTAGTACATTCCAGGAGTAGGAACGTAAGTCAAGAGATCAAGAGGGAATAGGGGGACCTGGTTTATTGTCTGTTGGCTTATCACACTGACCCTGATACGGACAGGGAACACAGGAGCGGAAGTGTAAACACAATTTAGGTGATATCTCCAGGCAGATCTCCTGGCGCCATCCCCCCCCCCCTCAACTGTCTTCCTCGTCAGCCTCCGAGATCACCAGATGGCCCGTCTTACTTTGGAGACGTTATCGTGTGGACATTCTCTGATTCGGACTCGGGGGAAGTAGTTTGAATTTTACACCGTGCATCTGTTATTGAACAGCAACAAAAACTCACCACGCCACAGGCGTTCCCATTTCCACACACACAAATTAACAGCCATTCTAGGGCACACCCTCGGACATACAGACGCAAAACATGACAGAGACGAAACACAAAGAGAATGTCACCCCAAACGAACCTGTATATTTTTGTGTACCCCTGCGTGTCGTCACACGTGAAACTGTGCCCAAGAAATTATCTTAATCCTAGTCAATAGTGTAACACTAACCTACTGAAAATGTGCATACATGCACGTCCCTAAACGTGTATTGCGTTCTCACCCCAAATCACAATTTAGGTCCGGCAGCCTGTACCTAATCATGCTCTAGTCTTGCTCCAGCCAGCGCCTCCGTCTCAACCCCATGAGCCTAGCTCATGAAGGAGGAATCCAGAGTAAGTAAACTCATGGACGAGCGCTCAACCCAACTGGAAAAAGAACCCAAGCTGACAGGATCAGGGAAACCGGACAGAACCCCCATTATCATGTCAATTTTTATATGTCCAAACATAACAAGACAAACACATGATGTACGAACAAACAATACATTTAACACTGACTCATTGATTTTAACTTGACATGTTTTTGTCGTGTTTCATAATATTGATCTGCTCAATTGTCCTAAAATTTCGTATTAAACGAGTGCTCTAATTGGAATTCAATTTCAATAGTGCAACGAAGACAAACATTTTACTCAATGTTAACCTGTTTTTAATAAGGGAATCGTCTTTACAGACCTTAATTTATATGCAACATTTCTCTTACTTTAACAATGCTATCTAGCAGGCCCTTTCCTTCTGCTAAGAGTAGCTTCATTGCTTCCCTCTCCTGAGCCAGTAACCCCCCCCCCCCGGAGCCCGATAAGGGGGTGGGGCGCTGGCCGCGGGTCTTTCCTCCGGTTTAGCCATGTGGAAGACCCTCTTCCTTTTACGACGTACCCTCGCACACTGAACCCCATTGGACCAATTTTCTGGGTCTGTTACATTGATTCAATTTCCTTCTTGGCCTTTCCCTGTGCGTCCATTTTTCTACCCCACAATACCATCTGATTCCACATCAAGAATTACAATGATGCCACTGGTTTCACCCCTGCTGGGTCATGTTCCTCCACCACCTTCTTTAACATATCCTCTACTTAACTTCACTTCTTTCTCCGCATTTTCACGCTTCAATTCACTCCTCATCACACCCATCACCAACTCAATCTATTCAGCCCATGGCTTCCATTCTACGTTCTCCGTCTCCATTTTCCACACAATCTCTGTTCACCTAGGGTTCCTACAGTACTTGCATACAACCAGTAACAGCAACACGAAAGCAACATACAACGAATGATACCACGTGACAAAACAAAGGGACATTTACACACAGTTACCACAAATATACAAGGACAATGCCTTATACCTTATAAGGGGGTTGTCCATTCCTCCGAAGGGGGTTGTCAATGTGTTGTCATTGTTTTTTATGACCAGGAGCAGGCCATCTGAGGTTTGTTGTAGGATGGACCTTGTGTACTGATTGGCTATTTCCTTTGACCCCCTCCAATGCATTTAGACATAAAAGGTTATGTTACACTTGGTATTCTTTGGAGATTACCACAAGATTACTTTGAGATTAACAGGAGAAGAACATGTAGGAAGTATGGAAGGTCAACATCTTGGACTTGGTTTCTAATAAAGAAACATATATCCACTGACTTGAATGGCTCTTCATTTGGTTTTCTAACACTATCATGAACTACTTAAAAGCAACCACAAGATGGCAATCCTCCCTTATTTTCCAACCTTTTTTATGTGGTGCCTTTATTGGGGGGTGCCATTATTTCACTACATGTGCCATACCTGGAGGCAGTGGAGATTGGAACAGGGATTTGTCCAGTCTTCCTCTAGATAGTTGCAGTCTCTGATGACACCCCACACAACTCAGATACAAGCTGCTTCACAAAGGCCTTGTGGGTGATAAGGCTGTTAGTTTGCATGTTTGGAGTCCCCTGAATGTCCTGTACCTGGAGGTACATTACATTATGTACAATTGTCATGGCAACATTATGTACAATGACTCCTGTGTACATGTTCTGGTCTTGCGGTGCACAGTGTAGTATTGGATCAGATAGTATTGGCACGCATTTGACCAATAAATACTATACCAGTATAACAAGTTAACAAGTTTTCACTAAAGCAATAAAAAAATAATTTCTACCATTTCTTTGTCCTTTTGGCCATTTCTTTTTTCTCAAAACAATTGCTTTTAGCTAATGCTTTGGGATAATGGTAAGTATGACATTCCCCTCTCACTCGCTAGCTCGCACCTATTGGGAAGGGGGTTGACACAAGTTTAGAATTCTGAACCGAATATGTCCTCCAGCGGCCTTGTCTCCACAGATGTAGTCCAGCAGATACAAAAAGACACCATCAACGCTATGAATGAGGTTGTCAAGGAGTTAAAATAAATAAAAAGGTTTTGTGTGATAAAATGTGTACATTGAAATAATAACTTACAAAATGATGTTATATTTCCATCCTTGCTGGGCAACATAGTGTGGCACTGCAAAGAAATGTGGCATTCCTTCAGATGCTGTAGGTTGCATTGGCCCCCACATCAATCACCATGTGTTTGAACCAAACGCAGCCATGCGCCAGCTTGTAAAGCGATGCGTTGCATGGCTGCGTTTGGTTCAAACACATGGTGATTGATGTGGGGGCCAATGCAACCTACAGCATCTGAAGGAATGCCACATTTCTTTGCAGTGCCACACTATGTTGCCCAGCACACATCCTTGTGATGTCGCAGATTCTTATCGCCCCTTTCAGGAACAGGTCTGTAACTACTCCACATTCTAGTTGACCACAGTATGAAAACAAATATGTTAATTGGCCATAATTTATTTCAATGACCCTTTATTCTGTCCAGTGTCTGTGTTTTTTTTGACCATCTTAATCTTTTCTGTTTATTGGCCAGTATGAGATATGATATATTTTTCTTTGTGACTCTGCCTTGAAGGTCAGCATCTCTGAGTCGATTCTTCACTGTTGAGGTGGACACTAGAGTTAGCGGGTACTGTTTAATGAAGCTGCCAGTTGAGGACCTTAAACATCCTGTGAGGCATTTGTTTCTCAAACCAGACTCTAATGTATCTGTCCTCCTGCTCAGTTCTGCACCAAGTCCTCCCTCTCCTCTTTCTATTCTGGTTACAGCTAGTTTGTGCTTTTCTGAGAAGGGAGTAGTACACATCGTTGTTATTCCTTCTTTAATGAGAGACTACCCATGAGAAAGAATAAATGGGGAATATTTCACGAAAATGAAAAAAAAACAATTACTGCAGATGTAATCTGGTCATTTTGCTTTAAATCTTACATATGGCTCCTTTGACAGGATAATACTTCTAACATATTCAAATGCTTAGCCTCCAAAGAGCGAGCCATACTAATGACTTCTCCTGCCAGCATGGTGGTAACATTGGAAGGGAATGCAACAGCAAAAAACCTTTGTACATAAATAAAGTGTAGACATTTTTAATAGTGTAACTTATTATTGTAGCTGGAAACGACAGATTGTAAGTAGTATATACATGTGTATGCAAATGCAAGTGTATCTTTTTAAAATGCTAATTGTTCAATAGAATACACGTCAGCAATTGTGTTAGCTTCCCTTAAAGGGCTTATCACACCTGTTACATTTCTATTCATATTTTCGTACAGGTTAAAGATGGAAGTTTATCCACGTTGCTGTAGGGGACAGTCTGCTGCAAACAATGACGTGACTTTTTTGTATTTCTGTAGATACTAATACTATCCCCCCACCCTAAACCACCCTGGACTAGTTAATACAATCCTTCCACCCTAAATCACCCTGGACTAGTTAATACTATCCCTCCACCCTAAACCACCCTGGACGGGTTAATACTATCCCCCCACCCAAACCACCCTGGACTAGTTAATACTATCCCTCCACCCTAAACCACCCTGGACTAGTTAATACTAGTTCATAGTAGCTAATACTATACCTCTTGTTTGGTAATGAGACAAGTTGTGGTTTTCAGTCTTGTACTGCCATGTGGTCATTTGTTTTTCACACCATTTCTATTCATAGGTATATCTTTTTTGTCCTTCCTGTTATAAAGGTCCCACCCCAGCTAGCAACTGACTTTCTACCACACGGCATGGACCCCTCTTAAAACACTCTGTTTTACTTTGTAATCCTTGATGTTTGGATACTTTAGCTTCCACACATCTGAAACTTGACGGTTGAATCATGTTTAAAAAAATTTGAAGACAAGATAAACCATTTTAAGTTCTTTAGAGACCAGACTTCTCTTAACTTGGAAATTAGATTGTGAAAGGACTGTGTTTGATGTCAGCAATTCTATCTGCCTGATGTTAATGGTTTTAAGTGTGTGTTTCCTAACTGGTGGTTTTGTGGTTAATTGTCACAGTGTTTCACAGACAGCAGTAGCTTTGCACATTGACAGAGTAATCCAGTAGATTGGGGTGTTTCCTACGCCCTTGTTGTGAGTTCACATTTCCACAATAAACCAGCCGTGGAAAATGAAAAATAAAAAAACTTCTGGACAAAAGACTCTGCTAAATTGCTAAAATGTTAAATACAAAGGAGGTAGAAATATAGAGACTGGAAACACCACTGTGTGTAATTTAGTTTGTATTAGTCTTATGTACAGGATACTCTGAATATTCTAAATGCAGCAACACAACTAACTTGTAAGTTCCTTTCCTGAATCAAATATATAAATTAATGTAGCACAGTTTCTCCTTTTAATCACACATTTCAGATCTTAATATCTACATTAGTCTTAAAGGAGGTCTGACCAAAAGAGGGGGAGTGGACGTTGATGATAATGATGTACATCTGTTTACTGTAAGAAAACTCCTATACAGTTATTCTATTCCATAACAGAAAGTATTAATGAGCCAAAGATGTAACATTATAATATATTTACAACCACAGTACAAAGCAAAGAGTTACTTTAGCGGTGGATAACGTCAAGTATGGTACTAACTGTTATCTTTGGTTTGATATTTATCAAGTGACCTCATAAATGAAGACAGCACACATACTGGTAATGCCAATCACAAATGGATTAACAAAGTGACTTTAAAGGAAACATTTTTATGAGCAAAAATCTTCATCTCATGTGTGTGTGTGTGTGTGTGTGTGTAAGCTCGCGTGTGAGCAGGCGTGTGTGTGTGTGTGTGGGCGTTTGGGCAGAGTATTCAGCCAGCTCATCAAAGATGTAATTGTAATGCCAATCACATATGGTTAAACCATGTGACTTAAATGGCAACATTTTAAATATGAACCTTCTAAATCATTGATGAGGAATGTTTTTTTTGTGTGTGGGTGTGTGCCAGAGTTCTCTCACACTTCTGTACAGGACTGCATCCTACAGGAAGAGTGTGTAGAAATGTCACATCCATTTTCCCCTCAAGGACCTGCAACAAATCAGCACATACATAATTAGTAAATACTCATACATGCTGTAATGTCTTAATTCTAAACACTTGTTATAAAGTCTTACTGTGGTCTTTGAAGAGTTTTATTGGAGAATAGACTATTTCTGTTTTCGGTGGGGTTGTTAAATCTGTAATAGAAGAATATAACTGTTATCTGCATAATATTCTACAGTGGTTGGTCAAATCAAGTAAACAGTTAAAACTTACTCTGAGCTTCAGTTAAATTACACAAAATAACTGAAATTACTAAATCACAACCATTACCAGGGTTAATATAAAAACGTCTACTGAAGGAAAACAACTTGATTTTCACAGAACAATTGATTTTTATTGAATCCTTGAAACCTTAACTAAATCCTTGAAACCTTAACTAAAAGAAGGATGGATAGAAAACATTGTTTGAGAAGCTTCATGAGTGAAATTGTGTGAATAAATTTAAAAAACTTATGTTGACATGTAGTGTTTTTTTTAATTGAGAAACATATAGTATAATACAACAGGTAGGCTTTTTTACATCAAATGTGGATATCACCAGTGGGTCACAACAACTATAAGTTGTTTATGGTATGAAAATATAATAAACACAATCAAATATTTTCTCAATCCTTTCTTTAATAAACTCAAAAAACGAATTGCCAATTTGGTGTCCCATGTATCTGTTTGGTGGAAAATAATTGATCAAATACTGTGTTTTAGTGGTTGAGATTGTAAGGCTTCTACTTTTTACGGAAATTAACAAAACAGACATCATGCTTTTCAACTGATATTTCCCTAAAATGTGAAAAATCCTGTAAGCTTCTAATGTTGAAATGGGCTGCTGACAGTGAACATGTCCAGTCAACATCATGAAGAGGGGGATGTTTTTCTCTGTCTGTTACAGTGGCAGATCTAAACCATTTCAACCAGGGGGCTAAGCTGGGGCTATTGTAGAATAGAAAGGGTTGCCAGGTCTAGAAAAACAACTGCTCAAGCAAACCAAAATCCTGAAAACTGGCCTAATTTATGTTCACGGGTAACAGAGTTTAGAAATGTATGCAATCAGATTAGAATGTGCACGTTACTGTAAGTGTGTGGCGGTGAGTGTCAGGGATCCACGTCTATGGGTACGTATGTAAATAGGTGATTTGCTATCTTACATTCTTCCATTACAATGAAACATTTTTACAAAATAATGCGTGTTTCACAGAAATATGTTTTTTGGGTATTTGAAGACCACAACGTATAATTTTCCAATGAAGGGAGAGTCATTAAAGTACATTTTCTGGTCAATACTAAACAAGCCCCACTGTCCTACGCATTTCATTTCTGAGATAAACATAGCCATTTGTCTTTAATATAGCTCAGAGGGGCATCTACATGTTCATTTGGAATTGTAATTTGTTTTGCCTGACAAATGGTGATCTGGGACTGAACTTGGGTGGTCCAACAAGGGAGAGATTCCAGCAAAACACTGACAGCAGCCCGGGTGAATGATTGTTCACAGACGGTGTTTTGCATCAAGCTGTCTAAATATACAAGATAAGTGGTGGACGCGGTTGAAAATAGAAGTAGCCCAGTGTTACGTCCCCAGTTAGTATGTGTTACGTTTCCCAGTGTCTGTGTTGCTGTGTGTTTGTATGTGTTGCTGTTTGTTCCCCTTTGTCTGCACAGGTGCCCTCAATCAAGTTCATCTCCCTCCCGTTATTCTGTTCAGTTGGTTCCTGCCCCATTAACCAATCACATCTTTCCATTCGCCGTATAAGATCCCTCCATTCACCACCCCATCAGATCTCTTTTTGATCTCTTATCTCTGATCATTTCAATCTCTGTGTAGCGCTGTCTGTCTATGGTTCTGTTCGTCTCTGTTCGGATTTCTGCTTGGTGCTAGTTTGTTTGTTGGGAGCTTGTTTAGATTAGTGTGTTGTTAGTAGGAATTTGGGGTTTTGGGTTTATTTGGTGTTTTATGGTACCTGTTCTGTTTAAGTGTACATTTTGTGGTTGTGACCCTGGTGTTTCATTTGTCATTTGTAACCCTCTGTTTGTTTGTTCCCAAGGGGGAAGGGGACCACCCCCTGGGAGTGTGTAGACAAGAGACCCGTGGGTTTACATCTCTGTAGGTATTTACTGTCTATACACACTAGGTAAGACCTGTATTTCTTAGAGTATCCAGTGTAGTTATAATTTTTTTTAGGAATGTTTTGGTTAGGGGATTTCTGATTTTACTTTCATTGCTTTGGTACCGCCCAGCCCCTTTCCCCATTTTTAACGTGTTTTGGTGTGGATCAATAAATCCCCTGCACGGTACCGTTAGTTTGTTGTCTCCTCCCTTGCACCTCACGACCCCATACCTTTTTTCTATTATTTCACATGGGTGTTGACGCACAGCAGGGTGTTACACTCACTCTAAAAAGGCGTGCGTAGCACCCAAAAACACCACACCAGCGACCAATCCATGTTCACCCGTGACCTTTTTTCAAAGTTGCCCGATTTGCTAATAAATGCAGACAACACTGAAAATAGGTTGTACATGTAGTTTAACTGGTCTGTAACTTTTGCTTTTGGAGGAATAGTAAATAGTGTTTTGTTTAAATACTTCACTGTATTCACCTTTCTTTTTTCTCTCAAACTTGTTGAGTTGAATCTGAGCATATGTCACATCAACTGACCCAGCAGCAGAAACACCAGCAGTATCTGACACGTCATACAGAAACAGTTAGTATAATTGTACAGTCTCAACCATGTATTGTGGGTTAAACACTTTACAATACCATTATCATTGCAGTCTGATTAAATGATCATATGATGTTATCATTACTTGTTGGTCAAAGAAGAGATACAACGAAGAAATACTCAGCCTGCAGACTATAAATTAACATGTCACACAAAATGATTGTTGAAATGTAATTAGAGGTCTGGACTGAAAGACTGACCATACTGCTGACCTGTATACCCAGCATCAGGAGACTGAACCTGGGTAGATCCTTGGTCCTGTTGGGGGTCCTGGTTGGTGCTCTGGGGATGGATGGGCCTACAGAGTAAGAGACATTAATGAAGAACACATACATCATGTTACTATATAAATCAACTTAGTTTAGGGACCGGTGTACTCACCGGAATATTCTGTTAGAAGAGGAACCTGTAAAGAGAAATCCACACTATTAAATCAGGTCAAGTAAAAATGTATATTTGGGAAGTAAGGAAATGGTCTCACCTTTGTTCTTTTTATTTCGACACAGCAGGACCAGGAAGATGGTCAGTAGAGCAGCAACCAGACCCACAACCACTCCTACCAGGACTGATGTAGAAGCTACAACAGTAGAGAGAACAGCACAACAACATCAGACCCCAGTAAAAGAGGATGGAGAAAATGAATAAAAGAGCAAAATGTCCCTTTGCACGGATGTCATTCAGAAAACCTATTTAACATTTCATTATTTGATATATTTCAAATTGTAAAGCTAACAAAATATTTTGTTATAGAAAATTATTTTCTGTCCACATGAAGTATTAAACAATTATTATATTAAAACGGTAAGATTCACCAGTTATCTGTAACACACCACTACTAACATCCGCCACGAGAAAAACAGCAATAACGACAACTTAGTGAACTCACCAGTGACGTGTAAAGAAACACTGAGTTGTGATGACTGGGGACGATCTGTTCTTCTCCCCTGACACTGGTACTGACTCACCTGGTCAGACTGAGTGGTAATGGTTTTAGAAGGTGAACCAGGACTAAGTACTTGTTTATTTCTGTACCACCAGTGTGTCCAGTCTGTGTAGTCTGGTATGTCACACTGCAGAGTAACATTCTCTCCAGGGTAGATGAGACCATGAGGAGAAACACTCACTGAGGCTGTGGGCAGATCTGTAGAAATAACAAACATCAGTGCAACTACAACAGTTCTTGGACATTTCCAAACATTTACGGTAAATGGTAAAATTTACTGTTGTGTTTCCCCACCTCCAGCAAGCTCAGTAGGTACCATCACAGAGGTGGGCACGTAACATAACTAATACAATTGGTAGTTAATTTTAAAACACATTTTAAGTTACTTTGTTTAACAGCATTTAATGTGCTAGCTGCACAATTTTGCTAAAAGGGACAAATGTAAGATTTTCAATGTTTTTGTATTGAAGAGGGTAAGTAAAATGTTTCAGGTTGGCTGTTTTACTCTACATTTGTAAATTATTTGGGATTAAAAATATAAAATTAACATGTAATTTTATTTTACTGTAGTATGCGTCTGTTGTTTTCTCAAATGGGGTCCCTGTATGTATTCTGTCATGAAGCACTTACAAAACACCTCCTCTAGATGACAATACTCCCTTATTGCTGATGGAGGAACATTTGTTTTTGGAGGCATTTGTTATGTGGTGCCTTTATTTCCTTTGGAATTCCCTGCATGTGTCTTATATGGAAGCAGTGGAGATATGAACAGGGATGTGTCCAGTCTTCCTCTGGCTGGTTACAGCCTCAGATGACACCCCACACAACTCAGACACAAGCAGCTCCACAGGTGCCTTGTGGGTGATGAGGCTGTTTGTGGGCATGTATTAATTCCTCTGGAGGTACATTATGTACACATGGCATTGTCTATAAACTAAACAAACAGTGTCCTGTATGCATCTCTAGATAGTTATATAAAGATATATAGAGATCAAGATAGATATAGTGATATAGATAATATAGAGAAATAGTGATATAGAAGATTGGTAGTATTGGATCAGATAGCATAGACACACATTTGTCCAATGGCTACCATACTTTTATAGCAAGTTAGCATAGGTACCAAACAATACAAAAATATTTCTGCCTTTTCTTTTGCATTGAATATATGTTTAGTCATTTCTTTGTTCTCAAAACAATTGCTTTTGTCTGTTGAATGAGTCTTCAATGCAATACTTGTTAGACATTCAAACAGGATTTCCTTGTGTTTTTCATGCATAAGACTTGGCTACGAAATTAAAAGAACTGTCTTTGTACCATTTATATCTATTTCAGACTCCACTGGACAAGTTAATACAACTGTCTCTTCGTTTTACTCCCCATGCCAAGTGATTATGAACATGGAGACTAAAAGATGAAAGATAAAAGATATGACTTACTTGTAATGGTTAGCTTGACTGTATCACTACATATAGAATAGTACAGATGATGTCTGTATGAACAGTAGCATTTGTAATCACCACTGTCAAACATGTCAGCAACATTGATCTTGTATTTATTCTCCGTTGTGTTGAAGTATTTCATATCACCATTTTCAGTCTTGCGCCACAGGTACTCCCAGTCATTGATGTCGCCACAATATTTGTTAAATATTATTGTGACAGACTCTCCCATGAATATCTGGGTCCAGTTGGGCTGGAGGGTCAGAACAGGACTCTCTATACAGACACAGTGGATAGAAAAATGTACAACCCTGTTTCCAAAAAAGTTGGGATGCTGTGTAAAATGTAGAACAACAGAATGCAAGGAATGTGCACATTATTTAAACCCTACATTTAAGAGAACATAATACATATACAAAATATCAAATGCTGAAATTAATGCTGAAACAAATGCTGAATCTTTTTGGTTCTTGCAAATTATACGCCCACTTTTGTCTCGGTTGAGATACAGGACAAGAGGCACCGAACATGTAGATGTGAACATCCTTTTTGTTCTTCTTTATAAACTCAAATAAGACAAAAACAACAAAAGGAGATGCAAATCGGAACTGAGGCATGAAATAACAGCACAAAGAATGAACCATAAACCAAACAAAAAGAAGGGCAACAGTAACAGTAATTAGAGACAACTGGTTACAGCTGCCACTAACTGGGGAGATCAAATCTGGCAACGTGGAGATGCCAACACTGACAGGTCCAGACTGTGACCTCCGGACACATAGAGATGTTATGCAAAAAAAAAAAACACATGGAGGAACATCTCACCACTAATTAGGTTACCGTTCAGTAATATGATTGCAAATAGTGCAACAATTAAAGAATCATGCCTGTCAATGAAAACCTTTACATAGTTTGGGGATCTTCTCATCTACATTATATCAAGAGATTTCAAAAACTTTGAAGATTTGAAAGATTTCTACTTTACCCCTATAATTTTTTGCAGCAGAATGTCCTCTTTTAAGCAATCCGGAGATATGAATAGAAATGTAACAGGTGTGCTTTTTAGTTTTTAGTTTTTGTGGTCAAGATTTGGAAGGCATCTACTTTACAGAAGTAAACAAACAACATGTCATTCTTTGCGGCAGACTGTCCCCTACAACGTGGAAACAAAGCTTCTATCTTTAACCAGTCTGGGGATGTGAACAGAAATGTAACGGGGTGTTTTCAGCGCATTTTTGACAGTTTCTGAAAGAAATAAGTCTTGACCACAAAAACACTATCATAAAAAACTATAAAGTGCACCAGTTACATTTCTATTTATATCTCCGGAACTGGTAAAAGATAGAAGCCTACAGTTTGGTCCACGTTGTAGAAGACAGTTTTACGAAAAGAATGACGTGTCTTATGTGTATTTCTGTGAAGTAGAAGCCTTCCAAATCTCAACTGGTTTTAAAAGCGCAGTTGACCCAAATCTGCGTCGAAAAGCGCACCCGTTACATTTCTATTCATATCTCCAGATTGGTTAAAGATAGAACCCTCTGGGTTTTCCAACGTTGTAGGGGACAGTTTTGAGAAAATAGTTTTCCAAAAAGTAGAAAATCTCCTTCCAAATCTCGACCACAAAAACACTATAATAAAAAAGAATTGCACCTGTTACAATTCTATTAATATCTCCGGAATTATTGAATATAGAAGCCTACAGTTTTTTCACGGTCTAGGGGACAGTCTGCTGCAAAGAATGACATGTCGGTTGTGTATTTTTGTAAAGCAGAAACCTTCCAAATCTTGACCACAAAAACATTGTATTTCATGATAGAATTTTTTTCAGGGGTTAATCTGATCAGAATTTTTTCTAATCTTAGATTGTGGTACAAAATGTTCCTTCACACTGATATACGGACTCAAAATTGACAGTTCTGGTTTGGAATTTTACAGTTTTCAGATTTTTGGTAGATTATGTTACAATTTCAAACAATAAACAATTTGTAGTGGTTTTCAACCCCTGGGGATGTCCAAATGTGAAATAAACAGCCCTACCTGTTGGAGGATACTACAGTGGGGCAAAATAGTATTTAGTCAGCCACCAATTGTGCAAGTTTTCCCACTGTAATTTTCATCACAGGTACAATTCAACTATGACAGACAAAATGAGAAAAAAAAATCCAGAAAACCACATTGTAGGATTTTTAATGATTGTATTTGCAATTTATGGTGGAAAATAAGTATTTGGTCACCTACAAACAAGCAAGATTTCTGGCTCTCACAGACCTGTAACTTCTCCTTTAAGAGGCTCCTCTGTCCTCCACTCGTTACCTGTATTAATGGCACCTGTTTGAACTTGTCATGAGTATAAAAGACACCTGTCCACAACCTCAAACAGTCACACTCCAAACTCCACTATGGCCAAGACCAAAGACCTGTCAAAGGACACCAGAAACAAAATTGTAGACCTGCACCAGGCTGGGAAGACTAAATCTGCAATAGGTAAGCAGCTTGGTGTGAAGAAGTCAACTGTGGGAGCAATTATTAGTAAATGGAAGACATACAAGACCACTGATAATCTCCCTCGATCTGGGGCACCACGCAAGATGTCACCCTGTGGGGTCAAAATGATCACAAGAATGGTGAGCAAAAATCCCAGAACCACACGGGGGGACCTAGTGAATGACCTGCACAGAGCTGGGACCAAAGTAACAAAGCCTACCATCAGTAACACACTACGCCGCCAGGGACTCAAATCCTGCAGTGCCAGACGTGTCTCCATGCTGAAGCCAGTACATGTCCAGGCCCGCCTGAAGTTCGCTAGAGAGCATGATCCAGAAGAAGATTGGGAGAATGTCATATGGTCAGATGAAACCAAAATATAACTTTTTGGTAAAAACTCAACTTGCTGAGTTGCATCCAAAGAACACCATACCTTACCATAGCATGGGGGTGGAAACATCATGCTTTGGGGCTGTTTTTCTGCCTGATCCGTGTAAAGGACAGAATGAATGGGGCCATGTATTGTGAGTTTTTGAGTGAAAACCTTCTTCCATCAGCTAGGGCATTGAAGATGAAACGTGGCTGGGTCTTTCAGCATGACAATGATCCCAAACACACCGCCCGGGCAACGAAGGAGTGGCTTCGTAAGAAGCATTTCAGGGTCCTGGAGTGGCCTAGCCTGTCTCCAGATCTCAACCTCTTACAAAATCTATGGAGGGAGTTCAAAGTCCATGTTGCCCAGCAACAGCCCCAAAACATCACTGCTCTAGAGGAGATCTGCATGGAGGAATGGGTCAAAATACCAGCAACAGTGTGTGACAACCTAGTGAAAACTTACAGAAAACGTTTGACCTCTGTCATTGCCAACAAAGGGTATACAACAAAGTATTGAGAAACTTTTGTTATTGACCAAATACTTATTTTCCACCATAATTTGCAATTAAATTCATAAAAAATCCTACAATGTGATTTTCTGGATTTATTTTCTCATTTTGCCTGTCATAGTTGAAGTTGAAAATTACAAGCCTCTCATCTTTTTTTGTGGGAGAACTTGCACAATTGGTGGCTGACTAAATACTTTTTGGCCCCACTGTATGTGCTTCTCAATAAAAATAACTAGATGTCAACATACTCTTCACACATTTTCACTAATATACTCATTAACAACCCTTAAAGGTCTAAGGCCTTCTTGGGACTTCAAAATCCGCCAGGCACAATCTTGACCTTTTGAGTTTATAGGTGTATCAGGATAATGCCGGAAGGACCCAAATGCAGACAGGATTCAGGTAAGTGCGATGTGTGACACACAGAATGTTCATGGTCAATTACAGGCGTGGGTCGGCAACGAGGCTGGTGGGTGTGTGTCAGACGATGGGCAGAGACGTGGTCGGTGGGCAGGCGAAGGTCGGTAACGGGGCTAGTGGGTGTGTTTCGGACGATGGGCAGAGACGTGGTCGAAGGTCGGTAACGGGAACTCTAGAGACAAGCAAGGTACTGGGCTGGGGCTAGGAAACAAGGACTATGAAAAGCTGTATTCGCTGTACTGGACAAGACGATCTGGCACTGCCAGCTGGGGACACAGGGACTAAATACACTGAGGGTAATTGGCACTAGACAACACCTGGTGGGGGGGGCGGAGACAAGGGAACAGGTGAAACCCATCAGGGCGTATCAAGGTGGAAATGTGTGAAGAGAATATAACAATGTATGTTGATGTAGTTGTTTTTATTCAGAAATACATAGTACACTCCAACACGTAGGCTGTATTATTTAACATTTGGACATCCCCAGGGGTTCAAAACAACTCTAAGTTGTATATTGTAGGAAATTATAACATAATAAACGGACAATCTGCATTATTTCTAAAAAAAATTGAACTGTGCGCTTTTTGACACATTTTTGCAATAGCTCTTTATGAGTATGTTTTCTTCCACAGAATTATATTTCGGTTGTGTATTTCTGAAACAAAAAGCCTTCCAAATCTTAACCACAAAAACACTGTACTTCATGATTTCATCATAAAAACTACTGTCACGTCCCCGTCTAGGGACGCGCCCCCACCTCTGCGTGTGGTGAGCCGGCGCGCGACGTCGCCGGAGTTCTAGTCATCATCGTTCGTGTTGTCCTGTTTCCCATGTCCTGTGCATGCGCCCTTCCCTAATTCCCTACAGGTGCAACCTGTTGAGATGCCATATATTCCCTCCTGTGTCTTGTCCTTGTGTCCGTTATTGTTACATGTATGTGGGGAGCATTGGCACGTAGCTCTGCTTTTGATATTCAGCGGATGCGCTGGTTCTCGGTGCCTTTGTGTTTTACTTATTATTTACCTGTGTGCTACTGAGCACCCTTTTGTTTTGTTCTCCTCCTTAATAAAATAAAAACTCTACAAACGCACCTGCGTTTTGGTGCAGCCTCTCCTACGCCTCACAACTACAAATATTTTCAGGGGTTAATCAAATCTGACCAGAATCAAATCTGATCTTGTATTTGTGTATAAAGTGTTCCATCACACCGATGGAAATGTACAATTCTGGTTAATATTTGACAGTTGAAAGAAATAATGCAGATTTTCTGTTTATTATGTAAAAATCATCTGGTGAAACATTAAGAAACAGAAAATATGACTAAGGTGAACCCTAACTGTCTTCAATTCTGTGTCAAGCAAGAACAGCAAAACATTTCACTTTCAAGACTACAGAAATTGTTCTAATCAGTTCCCAAACACTTACAGAGTATTGGTGAGGTGATACAACACAGTAGTAACCATGCCCTGTCCAACATTTTTGAAACATGTTGCTAGCATCAAATTCAAAAGTGGTCTTTTTTTCCACACTGATTTTTCCAATATCCATGGTATTTCTTAGTTTCAACAATGATAGTTTTCTTTGTACTATGTTTAAACAAATATAAAGATAAATGACTTGCACATCATTGCATTCTGTTATTATTAGCATTTAATGCAGTGTCAAAACGTTTTTGGAAGCGGTGTTGTATTGTCTTACACTAAATAACCAATTTCACCCAATGAACAAGTGAAAAGCTGTGTCAGAGACCAAGAGGATAAAAGACAGTGAATTAATGAATATCTACCATTTCTTTGAGAGTGACCATAGTAGATGATGGTATTCAACACTACTAGAAAGACAAATTACATAATTTCAGTATATTAGCAATGTAATTACGTTACACTGAGCTGCAGTAATAGAGTACCAATATTAATCTTTATGTATTTGGTGTTCAAAACAAACATTCAAACACAAATACATAGTCAGTACTCACAGAGTAGAACACAGGGCCAGGTGTGATCCATTCTGCCTTGGTGACAAGTAACTCTCTCTGAACGGTGCTCCTTACAAACCCCTATACTTCCTATTTGGTGAGAGTCTGTTTTGATCACACTTCTTCACCATCACACAGACACAAATAGAAAGATTCTAGAGAAAAATCATATGAAGGCAGTTGATGCTTTTCAGATTTTTTTTTTCTTCATAACTTCTAATTATGATCGGTTTCATGATCTCAGGCTGGTTCCATCCTCATTATCAGTAGACAGGATATCATGATCAGAATTGGGACCAGGGAGATCATTTATCAAGCATTCATTTGCGCACAAATCTGTAAACCAGGTGTGTGATTATTTTGCTGCAGAATTGTTAAGTCATAAAATTTTGATTGTGAATGACATTCTACAATATTCAATGCAATTTGGGTGATTTTGCAAAGCTCAGAATACAATAATACAATAATTTGTTTGTCACGGCTGTGGTGTGGAGCGGAACCAAACGCAGACATTTATGAAAGTAAAGAGTGAATTTAATCCAAGGACAAACGGTACAAACTACACGAAACTGTAAACGTAAAATGAAAGGGTTGAAACAAACATTAAAACTATATACAAATAACATGTAGCGCATCCACTTGAAATTGGAAATAAAACAGAGACAAACCGTGAAGTTGTTGTATACAAACAAACAATAAACCACACTGGGTGTGGTGCAAACCTAACCTAAGTAGGCTCCCCAATCAGAGTCAACTGAATGCAGCTGCTCTAACTGGGGAGCCCACAATGGCATAGAGAGGGCTAGAGGCCTCTCTAGCCGGCATGCCCTGAAATGGCCAGGGGCCCGCAGCCAGGGCATGACAGAGCCCCCCCCAAAGCGCGGCCTCCAGAACGCAAGAGTCAAACAAGGGGGGGAGGGCGGGCGGCGGCGGCTCGTCCGGGGGAGGCAGCGGCGGCGGCTCGTCCGGGGGAGGCAGCGGCGGCGGCTCGTCCGGGGGAGGCAGCGGCGTCTCAGCTGGGCCTGTTAAGGGCGGCGTCTCAGCTGGCCACTGCAACGGCGGCGTCTCAGCTGGGCACTGCAACGGCGGCGTCTCAGCTGGGCACAGCAACGGCGGCGTCTCATCTGGGCACTGCAACGGCGGCGTCTCAGCTGGGCACTGCAAACTGGCCCTTGGGGCAGGGAGCGGGACACAGGCCCTCGGGGCAGGAAGCGGGACACTGGCCCTCGGGGCAGGGAGCGGGACACTGGCCCTCGGGGCAGGGAGCGGGACGCTGGCCCTCGGGGCAGGGAGCGGGACGCTGACCCTCGGGGCAGGGAGCGGGAAGCTGGCCCTGGGGGCAGGACACAAGAACCTGACCCTGGGGGCAGGACACGGGAAGCTGACCCTGGGGGCATGACACGGGAAGCTGACCCTGGGGGCAGGACACGGGAAGCTGACCCTGGGGGCAGGACACGGGAAGCTGACCCTGGGGGCAGGACACGGGAAGCTGACCCTGGGGGCAGGACACGGGAAGCTGACCCTGGGGGCAGGACACGGGAGACTGACCCTGGGGGCAGGACACGGGAGACTGACCCTGGGGGCAGGACACGGGAG